>OY986436.1:172777938-172924995 GCA_963920525.1 Dichetophora obliterata | reverse complement strand
TCGACATTAAATTGATTTAAGCAAAATTTCCAGTAGAAAATAATTTTGCTTTTCATCAATCAGCTGTGAATTTCATGTTTTGCAACAAGTGTGACAAAGCAAACCGAAAAAGACTGTTCACAACTGAAAGTAAATTTTTACAGTTGCACAAATATATAATCTCAAATATTCAAGATTGTGAATTGCCCTAACATATTCTTGATCTAAGCTTATCATTAAAATCATCATTTAGTGCAATAAATATTTCAGATTATAATTGGTTGTTTTTAAAACAAAAAGGTTGTTTATTTTTTTGTAAAGATGTTTTGTAGACATAAACAGATTTTGTTTTTTCCCAAAATATAAAAATGTGATTTGCACTAAAAAATTTTTAGTTTTTTAACTTTATTTTTACCACGGCCAAAAAGTGCGCTTTGACACCTTTGGGTTTCAATATTAATATACAAAAACTATGGCGACTTTAAATTACTTTAGAAGAAAATAATAATAAAAAATTATTGAATAAGTTAAAGTTATTTGCATTGAAAAATTTTTGACTTTGAAACCAAATTAAGAATCGATTGTGTATATTGTGTATCAGTAAGAAAAACGTTTCTGCAACATGCAAATATTTATATATAATAAATGTGGGTTCAACAAATTTTCTGGTTTTAGATATATTCAATGTTTAGTTTTTATTCAATTTTTCAGGTTAATTTTAACAACTTGTATGTTTATTAACAATGTTCAAGTTCATGTTTAATATTCAGTTTAATTTTAATAACTTTTATATTTGCTTAAAACGTTCAAGTTTGTGTATAAGTTTTCAGTTTAACTTTAATAACTTTAGTATTTATTTAGATCTTTCAAGTTTGTGTTCAATTCTCACTTTAATTTTAATACTTTAATATTTAAGAAAATGGTTGCTTAACGCTACTTAATAAACGCTCCACGATGGCTCTCGGCGACAGCTCAACTAACACTGACTCTTACTTTCGTCAAAACTCTCCTGGTGACAGCAGGACCAGCCAAGAAAAAGGGTTGCCACCTCCTAACAAATTCCTACATTCTCGGCTATCCTGACTAATTTTCGCCCCGAAAACATTTAGCTGGATCGCGACTCCCAACGTTTCATGTACTCTGCGACAGTTACAGTACAAATAGGTCCTTCGTGGTCACCCAACTTTTCCACTTCATATCTACCGCGAGTCAAAACTTGAGTTACCTTGTAAGGGCCAAAGAATTTTGGTCTCAACTTTAGTCCCACACCATACTGGGTGCGTTTTATGGCCACCAAGTCCCCGACCTCGTAACATACTTCCTCTTTTCTTTTGGCATTATAACACTTCCTATTCTCTTCCTGAATGATTTTTATATTGTCCCTTGCTTCCTGGCGTATCTCATCTCTCTCTGCATCTATTTCCTTTATAAGCTCTTCATCCAGTAAGTTTTTCAGATCACCCTGAGTTGGAGCCCTCATTTCGAGACCTGTGAGTATTCGGAATGGGGCATACTTTGTACTACGCGATGGTATACGATTTATTAATTGTTGAACGCGGTCTACATGCTTATACCATAATCCAGGGTTCTCTTGACACAATTTCGACAACAAAGGAATTACAATTTTGTGCACACGTTCTACCTGTCCGTTCCCACGAGGCACCCCAGTCGCTGTTACCAAATGCCGCACATCGTTTTCAAGACAGTATTCCTCAAAAACTTTTGCCGTGAATGCCGTTCCACGGTCTGTAATAATCCTTTCAGGATTCCCGAAAACAGACGACTGTCGCCTTAACACATCAACAACTGCCTCGGCGTTCGTGCTTTTTGTGGGATAAAGCCACACAAATTTAGAAAAGGCATCCACGATGACTAAAATATGGTTGTATCTCTTTTTGGTAGGTTCCAAGGGACCAACGTGATCTAAGTGATATGTCAACAAGGGTCGATCGTCTTTATCTATCGGGTTAAGAAATCCTTCTTTCTTGCCAGATTTCGCGGATATCACCAGACACTGAACACAACCCTGAACTACTTTCTCTACCTTTGAATTCAACTTTGGTATATAATAATCTCTTTCAACAAGTTCGCGAGTCTTCTTAACGGAAAAATGTCCCTGCTTATGGGCAATCCCTATAATTTCTTCTTCCATTTGACTAGGAATCACAATCAAATGCTTGTTACTGCCTTTATGTAAGATGCCACTCTTCAGAAAATAATCTTCATACTCGTTGCTTTCGAGGAGTTTTTTGACCGCCTGAATCCAGCAGTCATTAGTCTGTGCTTCTTTCAACCTATGCTTAAACGTATCCTCAATCAGCAAACAGTGAACCCGGCTTAAGGCGTCAACATGCTTCATGCGGGCACCAGAACGGTGCTCGATTTTGTAATCAAAGTCTTGCAGGTACATAGCCCATCGTGACACTCTCAAGGGGACTTCCCTCTTACCTAACGTTTTTGTAAAAGCACTGCAATCAGTTACCATTGTAAAACGCTTCCCAATTAAATAGACTCTCCACTTCTTTACAGCCTCAATGATTGCGAGCACCTCAAGTTCATAGGAGTGATACTTCTCTTCAGCCGGCGTCGTTTTACGGCTAAAATATTGAACTGGGTGAAACTTTCTATCTTCCGAATCCCGCTGAAGCAAAACACCTCCGTAACCCCACATGCTAGCGTCTGTATGCACCTCCGTTTCCGCCAACGGATCATACAATTTAAGCACTGGTGCGTTTACTAATGCTGACTTTAACTCATAAAAAGACGCGGCTTCCTCCTCCTCAAATTTAAATAAAACAGAATTCCGCAACAGATTCGTAAGTGGTCTGGCTATTACGGCGTACTCTCTTATAAATTTCCTAAAATAAGACGTCAAACCAATCCAGCGTTGTACTGCCTTCTTATCAGTTGGTATTTGAAACTTTTCAATTGCTAAAATTTTCTCTCTTGACGGATGGATAGCATGATTTTCGACAACATAACCCAAAAAGGTTATCTTTGTTTGGAGAAATTGAGATTTAGAAAACTTAATCTGAACACCTTGCTTAGAAGCAACGCTCAAAACTAACTTTAACTTTTCTAAACCCTCAACAACATCAAGTGAAGGAATGACAATGTCATCAACGTAAATAATTATTATACCACCTCGAATTAAATCACTGAAAACTGCCTGAATATAACGACCGAAAACTGCAGGGGAGTTTGAAATACCGAATGGAACGTAACAAAACTCATACTGCCCTCTATGCGTGATAAAAGCAGTATATTTTTGAGAGTCTGGGTCAACGGGCACATGGAAGAATCCATTCTTTAGATCAAGTGTAGTAAAAACAGTAGCCTTTTGCAACCTATCTAGCACATCGTCCATTAGTGGCATAGGAAAATGGTCTCTCAGTATCTTCTTATTCAGCCTACGGTAGTCGCAACAAAGGCGCTTTGTACCATCCTTTTTTGGAGTGAGAACAATGGGTGCTGCGTATTCAGAGGAGCTCGGCTTGATAATTCCTTCTTCTAGCCAACAGCTAACCTGTTCGTCAACATTAGCTTGATCTTCATATGAAATGCGCCTCGCCCTTTCATAAACAGGAATTTCATCACTCAAAATTATTTTCATTGAAACAGGATGACTCTCTGGACGAATGGACTTGTACCCCTTAACTAATTTTTCAACTTCGTTTCTCATATCATATGACAAATGAGATAATTTTGAGTCAACAATGTCTTCCGGTGTAACCTCTACTGACATCATGCACAATAATTGAAACTCCTTACCTACGTCACTATTTATATCCGCACTTACATCGTGCTCTGCGTCCTTCTCTTCCGTCTGCACAAATTTAGAACCTTTTTTAGAGAGATGAATATCAATAAATTCTAGAATGTCGTTACCGATTACCACTGAATAGTGTATGTCATCAGTCTTGATAACATGGAACTTTTTAGTCAACTTGAAATTATCAGCAGAAATTTCTGCTTTAACGCTGCCCAAAGTGAAAATAGCCTTCCCCCCTACGCCCTGTAACTTCTTAGCTTCAACATCCAGTTCTGATATGCCTACCTTCAGCAAGATATCTTCACGTAGCAAGCATACATCACTGCCATTATCTATCAACGCAACCATTGGAACACCATTTACATGTACGACTTTACATTTTTTATTATTTACGAGCTGCTCATTTTTGGATTCCATATTGTCTACGAGGTGAACCTTGTCTTTCACTGCCGAATCAGCCTTTTCAGTTTTAATTTTACATTCAAACGATCTATGACCCTGGCCACCACACTTAAAACATTTAATATCTTTCATCGTACACTCCCTAGCTAAATGGTTCAATTCTCCGCACTTAAAACATTTGCGTGTATCAGTGCAAGATTTCTTTTGATCGTCACTAAATTTCTTCGTAGTTTTGCTGTTATCGGACATATTGCGACCTGGCGTAATGGGTCCTCGAACTTTTTCATAAATTGGAATCAATCGCTTCAGGTGAGAAACCGATGTTGCCTGATACAGCGTTGCTTTATTGGATCGACTGTCACTAATACCATTTATGAAATACGAAATCAAACTCTGGTCATCGACACCTGTAGTGCAACAAATCTCCTGCAAGCTATAAAGATACTCACGCAAAGTTTCTCCTGCTCTATGACGACGATTTCGTAAACGCTGATGCACTTCTGCATCTGAAATTCTTATTTCAAATTCATTGGTCAGAGAACCCTTCAACGAGCTCCAATTTTTAATGCTTCCTTGGCTACGAACAAAAAGCTTTGCCGCTCCTTTAAGCAATTGTTTGCTGTATACGTATTTTTGCATATCGCTCCAGTTAAAAGTTAAAGCATTTTCTTCGAAGCTTTGTAACCACTGCCTAACATCTACATGATCATCTCCTGAAAAACTCGTAAAACTCTCTTCAACATCTTTCAAAGTAAAGAAACACTTTTCTTGAACGTTCTGCACGTCCTCATAAACTGTTTCCGCCTCATCTTCTTCTTGTTCAACTAGCTCAAAATGTACTAACAGTCTATTCTGAAGTTCAGTTTTCCTACCAGTAGTGGCAAGCCCCAATTCTCGAAGCTTGTCCCTCAGCTCATCAACTTTAGCAAGCATTATCTCCTGAGCCTCCATCGTTTTGCTTTTCCCAGTTAAAATACAATAAAAGTATACAAAGTGGAGAACTTATAAAATAAACTTATAAAACTTAAGTACGTTTACACCAGATAAATTTTTGTGCTCAATTTTCTTAAAATAAGTGGTCTTTCTTTTTCGAAACCATTCATAAACTATGTTGTCTTAAACTCCATAAATTTTCTATTTATTTTGATTAATTGACAGAAATTAGTTTGTTATGATAAACAGATAAATAAAAATTTTTTAAAGCAACCTCTCAAACGTCAGTTGTAAAAACTCTGATTTTAACTTTTATTTATATGAAATCTGCTCAACTTTAAATTTTTACTCAACTCTTCGTTTTTCCCTCTTACGCCAGCTTCAACCTCTTCTGATGCTCTACTCTCTCAACTGCAGCTTCAATTCACTCAGCTATCCTCTGTAGTAACTAGTTCTACTCAACAAGATGTTTGATTCACTGCTCAAAACGGCTGTTGCAATGAATTCTTCTCAATTTCTCCTGCTTCTCCTACTCTCTTCTCAATTCGTTGTCGATTTTGCGCTTCGTTTTTCATATAATAAGCGGCTGCGCTGCGTTCTCGTTTGATGCTTTCTGGTTTCAAATATAGTTTGTGATTGCGCTGCTTTCTCGCTTGCTACGCGCAATTCAAACTGATTTTTGCCATCTGCTTTCATGTAGAATTTTTCCACGTCTTCTTTGCATTCAACCAACACGATGATGCGTTCATTATATTGTTCTCGAAAAATCGTATATTGTTGTTGTTGGCCTGGGCTGCTGTTTGATGGCTACAAAGCCTTTGCAAAATTCTTGTCACAGCTTTACCGTGGCAACAATTTGATGATTGGGAATGAAGAAAGATGCGGTACAGGCACCGCAAAACTTCACCAAGCAATACGAGCTGCACGTCAACGCCACTCGAATTTGTCGAACTGGAAATCCCGGTTGAGCCCCCAAAATTTGTGGGTTCAACAAATTTTCTGGTTTTAGATATATTCAATGTTTAGTTTTTATTCAATTTTTCAGGTTAATTTTAACAACTTGTATGTTTATTAACAATGTTCAAGTTCATGTTTAATATTCAGTTTAATTTTAATAACTTTTATATTTGCTTAAAACGTTCAAGTTTGTGTATAAGTTTTCAGTTTAACTTTAATAACTTTAGTATTTATTTAGATCTTTCAAGTTTGTGTTCAATTCTCACTTTAATTTTAATACTTTAATATTTAAGAAAATGGTTGCTTAACGCTACTTAATAAACGCTCCACGATGGCTCTCGGCGACAGCTCAACTAACACTGACTCTTACTTTCGTCAAAACTCTCCTGGTGACAGCAGGACCAGCCAAGAAAAAGGGTTGCCACCTCCTAACAAATTCCTACATAAAGTTATGTATATATGAATTTGTCTGTATGTTATGTTATTAGTATAAAACGTACATACATTAGTAGTAAATGTACGTCCATGATTGTAAATAAAAAAAAAAACAAAAAGCTACTGCGAAAAAAAGTAGTTTTACTGCGTTTTTTTTTAAATTTACTGCGATTTACGAATTTTCTAGTCTGAACCCTGCTATGTGCAGGAAAAGGAAAAACAAGTCTGAGTATACACACTCGCTAAGAACGGCGAAGGAATGAGAATACGATATTTGCTATAATTTAAGTATGTAAATTAAAGTAGGTTGGGTTAGGTTAAGGTGGTGGCAGGTCTTTGGGCCGGCTCACTTAGATCAAATTATTGCTCCGTTGTTATACCACAGAATGAAAGAACGGAGTAAAATCAAATGAAACTATTGTGTAAGTTTTCTTAATGTGGCAGAAGCTGTAGAAACATGTGTTGTTGAATCTGTGGCATGTTAATTGCCTTTAATTCAGTCAAATCAAGTTACTAAGCGTTCCTCTTCACAAACTTTCCTACCGCCACCAACTGCACAGTAAAAAATATGAGCATAAATTTTATACTATTTTGTATATATATAAATCCAAACCAAAAATGTTTTAAAATTTTTACCATTCAATTCTTATAAAGTTTTTCAGACCATTTTTCTCTTCAGACCAATCGAAACTATTATATTTTTTAATTTCCCGAGTTCGGTGAATTTTTTTCTTTCGAACCAGAATATATTTTTATTTACACATGATATCCATATAAAATTTTTAAATTATATTTGTTTTATTATTTTTTAGTATTGAGTGGTATAAAATTTATAAATTATTTGGAATAAAAAAAGTTTATACCACACAAATATTATAAAAAAGATAAAATTTACCCTCAAATTTTTTACTGTGTACATTTCGTCGTAAATTGATGTGTTTCAAAGTTATTTTTGATTAGAAATAAGGAAAATAAGGTAAAACCGTAGGACCATGGCGCACAGTGAAACGCTTTCATACGACATGCGACCATTGATAGTAAACGTTATCGAAATGCAATGAAATTCGGTATAAATGGTTTTAGAACAGTAGAATACAAATTTGTAAAAATGGTTAAAATCGGTTAACGGACACGATCCCGTGTTTCTAATTTTATTCTAAAAGTTTCATAACTCCGCGAAATGCAGTCGTAAAAAAATATAATTTCAGTAAGAAAGCACGCATATGTCCCATACAAAATTATGTTTCCAAACACTAAAAACACATAAAATGTTAAAAAAAATAATAAGTACGAATTTGGAATTTGTGTTAAAATATTTGTGACTGTATACATGCGAAAAATTATTGAGAATAGTAAATCATAAATGAAAATCATAAAAAAAATAAATAACATTTGCCTTTATTCAGGGCCGTAGCCAGGATTTACCCATGGGGGTTTTGATGAAATTTTTTTTTTAAATTAAAAAATTAAAATATACAAGTATTTGTTTCATTTCGTTTTAAAGTTAAGTTTTTTTATGTATTACAATATATGTATATATTAAGGTGAATCGACTGGTGCGGGGATAGTTTCATTTGTACTTCTCAAAAAATCAACCTTGGTCTGTTACGATGGATTTTGGCTGTTACGATAACCGTCAGTGAGCTCTAAACCATTTTGCAAAAAATATTTTAGCTGGTGTAAAATTTGTAAGAACAATAAACTGCCAGAAGTTAAAGGCCGGAAAAACCTCTTCAAATCTTCGTAAAAAAATTAAAAGTTTTGAAATAGGATTAAAGCTCATGTTGTTTTTCGTAAATTTTTTTTAATTTTTTTAGTTATTTTCACTAAAATTAATTATACCTAATGCGATACTCACTTTCAAGATATCGCTGGAAAGATTTTGTTTTTTATATATAATTATATTATAAAATAATAATAATATATCTGTATACTTATTACACTGAAGCGAAGTATTAATAATGACTAATAAATTTGAATTGAATTTGAATTACTTGCATTGATTCCTGGTCTGAAAATTTATACTTATTAAAGCTAAAATATTAATTATAAACCATTAGAATTAGTAAATTGCCTTGTTGGTGAAATAAATAAATAAAGAAAAAAATAATTAAAATAAACACCTAAATGAATAAAGTAATGAAGTTATTTGAAATATAAAAGTTTTTGTAAGGAAATAAAATAAAAGATATTTAAAATATGCATGAAAAACCGCTTTGTCTTTAATCCGATTGCAAAAATTTAAAATTGTTTAATGTAGATTTGAAGAACTTTTTCCAGCCTATAAATTCTGACTGTTTATTTTTTACCACTATTACACCAGCCAACAAAAAAAAAAACAAAAATCATGATTTTTGGAGGTTTTTGAAAAATGGTTTAGCTCACTGGCGTAATAGCCAACATATTTTGGGAATCGTTATAAAATAGAAAGATTAATTTTCAAGGGGTTACAAATGGAACTTTTTTCAAGGCACCCTTATGTATATACATTTTTAGTTACATTTTTGTATGTACTAATAAATATTTTTAGTTATCTTTGTATACATTATCAAACATTTTAAAAGTTATTTGCTAGAGACTTAAATTTAGTCTTTTTTTTTTGCAAATTCTTCCAACACGTTCTGCTCTGTTTCTGTGCAATCATTGTGTATGCTAAAGGATGCACATCCGCTCAAACGGTTCTCGCCCATTGAATTACGCATGTACAGTGGCTCACAGCTTATTTTATGCAGTGCATACTTCCAATTTTAGGGCTTTGTAACAACGAAACTAACAGGAATAGAAAAAATAATATAGTATTATTTAAAAGAACAAGATGTTTAGTTTAGTAAATTAACTTAATTTTTTGTAAAACAATATATTAAGTTGGCTTAAAATTAAGAAACCAGAAAATACTGCTTAATTTCATATCACAGCTTATTTTATGCAGTCACCTGTTATTTATAAATTTTTCGTATTAATTAATGATATTTGATATTTTTATTATTTGGTATGATAGCCCTTGTTGTCCACAACAGATCTAAGGTGGTTAGGCATTGATGCGACCAGTTTTTGAGTGATAGTTGGCGACATATTCGCCCACTTCGTTTTCAATATCTCTTTCAGGTGGTTTTTGTTTAAAATTTGATGTTTCCGGATGTTATTTTCCAATAAAGACCACACATTTTCAATAACATTAAGGTCTGGCGACTGTGCTGGCGGCGTCATCTATTGTGGGCAGTTGTATATTAGCCTGGTTTGCACAATACGCGCTTTGTGCTTTCGATCGTCATCCTGGTAAAATCGGAAATTCAATTTTTATACCCAGAACCTTTGCACTCTGCAACAAATTGTTCTTCAGGATCTGTAGATACTTAAATTTGTCCATTGTTGTTTCAATAAACGGCAACTTCCCAGTACCAGCAGTTGACATTCAGGCCCAAACCATGACGCTGCCACCGCCATGTTTCACGGTTTGTTTTAAGTTTTTTTTTTGTTGACCTCGGTATTCGGTTTTCGCCACATATAGCACATACCATCTGAACCGAATAAATTTATCTTCGATTTCATCTGCAAAAATATTTGAATTCCAGTACTCTGGGGCCTTGGACATATGTTCTTTGTCGTAGTTGAGTCTGCATAATCTGTTTTTGGGGATAATAAACGACTTGTTTCGTGTTACTCGGCCATGAAAGTTCTTTTTGCGCAAGACACGTCGAATAGTTTCAGCACTACATTGTTTGCTAGGGTCAGTTTGAATTTCAAAAGCCATTTTCGGAGCTGAGAGTCTCGGGTTAGAATTTATCTTCCGTACAATATGCCGCTCGTCGGTTGCATTAAAAATTTTGTTTGGTGCTTATTTGCTCTTATTGTGCAATCGATTCTTATGGACGAAGCACTCGATGATCTTTTGCACTGTAGAGGAATTGATATTAACCATTTCAGCCATTTTTCGCTGCGAGCTGCTATTTTTAAAATAGTATATAACCAATTCTCGTTGTTGTAGCGTTGTCCGTGCTCCTATTTTAAATAATCATAGAAGCAGACACTTGAAGCAAAAAAATCAGACTAAAAAGCGAACACAAAGCAGTTATAGAAATAGAACGAAGGCATAGCTAACGAAAGTACCGTTAGACAGCGCAGCATTAGAGTACCGTAACAGAGAGCAGTGACTGCATAAAATAAGCTGCGAGATGAAATTAAGTAGTATTTACTGTTCTCTTATTTTTTTAAACAATTAAATATATGTATTCAAAATTAATGAAAAACCTTTATTTAACTAGACTTTTTCCTCTTTTAAATGACACCATATTATCTTTTGTATTCCTGTTAGTTTTGTTTTTATAAAGTGTAGCGTGACAATGCAAATCAATACATACTTCGTTCATACTACATATAAACTCATATTGCACTTATCACCCTAAGTGTAAGTGCAGTATCAAATAGCGCGGAATTTATTCAACTCCAAATTCCACAATAACTTATTAAAGTTATTGACCGCGTCATATTTCGGATTTTATTGAACTCCAAATTCCACAATAAATTATTAAAGTTAATGGACCGGGTCATATTTCGTTTATTCTCATAGTTTCGCGTTTAGTCATTGAACTCAAGTATCAATGTCGAATTGCATCGATACTTGACTTTCTACTTTTGTCACGTACACCCTTCTTCGTAAGTTTATTTTTAGATTAAGACTAGCATAAGAAGTCAGTCAAGGAGTGTAACTGTATTGAAAATGTTTGGTCACTCGCGATCTAACCGAAATAAATAAAATTAAAACTAAAATTAAATATTGTGTTTTTTTGGACTTCAATAGCAACCAAGCTATCCTAACAAAAGCCCTAAAGTTTAAAGTATGCACTGCATAAAATAAGCTGTGAGCCACTGTATGTTTTAAGAAATTTTAGAGATAAGAACTATATTTTATTTCTCTCAAATATATTAATTTTACATAAACTTCATAAATCATAAAACCAAAAAAAAATTACTTCAACAATTGAGTTAAAACTTTCCATCGGGTCAGAATTCTGAAAAATCAACTTTGAAAAATCAAAATTGTTAGATCTACTTCGAAAAATTCATGAATAACTTAACACATTCCTTAAAAATTAAACCAGGAGGCTTAAACTCACCTCTTTAATTCGAAAGTTAATTGAAAAAAAATGTGTTGGCTATAAAATAGTCCCAAAAAAAGGGGCCTTTTTATAAACATTTTTTGTTGTTTGAAATTACGAAGAGACTGTGACCCTCGCAGAACTTACAATAGGATCCATTTACATATTTGGAGTAAGCCAACAAACTCCAGCGACATAACCATGGGTGCTGAAATTTAAATTTTTGAGAACCACTCGAGGGAAAATTAAAATCATTTGGTGGCTGAAGTATACTTTAAAATCTCTCGAATATAAAGGTTTTTTCAGTATATATATGTCATTATTGTTGGCTTTAATGTTATCATCACTACCATCATCTACAATTGCCGATGTTAAGGGTAGTGATGACAATTGTTAATGTATCACGTTTAATTCGATAAATAATGATACATTGGTTTTCACTATTGTTGTGTGGAAGATTCACCTGCCTTTATTTATAAATCTTAATTTCCGCTGGATACATTAAAAATACAAGTTCTTGAAAAATCCCCCTCCTATTCTTCCTCTCGCAGTACTTCGTCATTATAGACATTATTTGCTATGTCACTATCTTTACCATGTTTAAGCTTTAGATTGTTACCGCAATACAATTGGGGCTCAGATGATATAAGAAGCGCAACCATCAGATTATAATAATTACATAGTTTTCTTGAAACTCTCGTATGTTTTTGCGCTTTGCTTCCACAGAATCTTCGGAAAAAGTTCCGATTGGCAAAGTGAAATTTTAAATAATTGTACATTCGTGCACAATAGTTTTATGGACTGTTGGTGACATTTGGTACCAGGAATAATCGCACCATAAAATTTTTCTTGTTTTGAAATTGAAAATATTCACATTTTTTCCGCTTACAATTGCCCTTAAAACAAGAATAAAATTTCTTAATAGATTCAAATCTAAGTTTGTTTTCTCACCTGATACACTTTTAGTTTTTAAAAAAACGCCTATCTGTTTTGCCATCGTTAGAGTTGCCATACCCCTTTCTACAATAAACCCCAATTTTTGTTTTAGTTCCAATTGCATACTTATTTTATTCCCTTCCACAATTGACTTATCTTCAATTTTAATTTTTTCAATAAATTAAGGATAGCGAGATTCAAAATGGTCTAATGCATTTTGAATTCAACACTTATGGGTTTTTCTTAAATAATTGGTGTAAATGTTGTTAAACTTTCAATTTAATTTTTTATTTGTAGCTCTTTAGCTAAAACAAGTTGTCTATTTTCATGTAAGCACGAAAATTTAATGGGTCTGCAGAATGACGTGGATGAAGGAACTTTATTGAAACACTCTTCATTACTTTTTTTTTTTAAATTAGTTATGCGCAAAGGCACCAAAGCATTGGCAAATAAGAACTCATCACTTTGCTCTTCTGTGGTAAATTTTTGTTTATATAGACTATGACCTGAGCTCCCATCAAATCCCCACTTGCACTCTAACATGACCCTTGTATTTTTACTAAAAGTGTGTATTTTACTACACCTATTTTGTTTTTCAATGTGGGCTACTGCTTTTTTAATTTTTTGTGGTGACTTTGAAGCAACTAGTTGCTGCACTCTTCGCCTTTGTGCTCTTGAAAAAACATTTTCGAATGTTCGCTGCCGCTTTCTGCTAGTACTTGTACTTTTTTCCCTAAAAAGTACGGAGTATAAAAACTAAGTAATTTGTAGGTAGATAATTCAACATTGGTTTTTAAAATTTAATATTTATCGTTTGCTAGAGAAATAAATAAATACTAATCAGTAAATCAATGAACTTAATGTAAAAATATAGAATGCTTGCATTTTAATATATGTTTGCATATTTCTGTTTGAATTATATGCAACACAACCTGTATAACTAATGCTAGCATCTGTCCCTTTTTTACGGGAGTGTCCCTTTTTTTAGTTCCAAAAAAGCTGTCTCTTGAAAATTTTCAAAATCCCTTGTTTGTCCCTTAACTCCCTTATTTGCCCCTTAAATTTAGTATTTGTTCTTTAAAATCATTATTAGCCAATTTAAAGCATTTTTATCCTTTAAAAACTTGCAACTTGGTTTACTAGGATATAATTCATAATGACAGGCTATATTGCAGCAAATAATAGACACGAAAAGCGAACAGCGCAAGCTACCAATTTTACAAAATGAGTGGCAAACCTACAGTGATGTGCAAAGAAGTAGGGGCACCTGCATTTTTATATTTAAAGCTGCATGAATTACATACAAGGTGCAGCAGATATAGCATTAATTTCCTCGGGTGGTGGTTCCTCCTGATAAGGCGAGTATACAACTTTATGGAGTTTCCTCCCACATTGTAAAACTTTCAAGATACAGGGTGTTTTACGGTTTTGGTGCGTGTTTAGTATTATTGATCTAGAATCTAAACCACTCACCATAGAATAAAAAATAATATTTTGTATTTTAGAAAAAAGATCAAATTTTCCATCAATATATCAACCACTTTCGTGTCATGTGCTGTAGCGAAGTTAAAATTTTGAGATATCTGGGGCACCTTGTATTTAATTCATGCAGCTTTAAATATATAAAAATACAGGTGTCCCTATTTATTTGCACATCACTGTACTTTTGTTTTTATTCTTTTATCACGAGGTTATGTGCACTCATTTGTGCATGGTTACTCTGTGGAGTTCTACGAAAAGTTAGCTCTCAATATGTCAAACTTACACAACAATAATCACAATGTTGTAGCCATTTTTAAGAAAAAAGCTATTGAAAAAGTCCACTTTATTTCTTTGTGGCTAATTTATTGATTTCATATTACTTTAAAATCGACATATAGGTCATATATGAATACCTGCCCTTATTATTAACGCTGAACATTTTGGGCTATTTGAGATTTGGAATTGCACATCTCACAAATAAAAATAAACGTCAAAAATTATTTTCTTTACCCCGAAAACCCCCATATATACAAATAAAAAGTATACAAATAAAGTCTTAAATATTTTAACAAAATACCTATTATGAAAAAGTGGGAGGCTCCGATTTCAAGAAAGATCTATACTCTCTTCGCAAAAGTTTCTTAAAGCAACCCAGAGAACATTGCTAGAGTGGGGACAACATCGACTTTTTCCTCCATACAATTTGACCCGCTCTAATATATATGGGTCATTCTTTTACAAACCGTACAGATTTTAACAAAAAATGACCGACCCATTTATGATTTGCATGAAATTTTTTTTACGGGTTCTATATCGAAAAAATAGACACGTGTTCGAGGATTTTTTTTTTTTTTTTTTTTTTGAAAATAGAGGACGTTAAAGGTTTCAGATTTTCGTGATTTTTGCCTTGGAGACTAATTTTCAAAAATTCATAACTTCGGTTCTGTTGAAGCTAGAGACAACTTTTTTATTTCATTTTGAAGAAAGTGAATTTTAAAAAATTTATAAAAAACTTGATATTGTTATAAACAATTTCAATGTTTAAATAAATTTTAACCAATCTTACCCACTATTTAGCGTGTTTTAAACATAACCATCGTATTCTACGTCAAATTTTACATAGGAAACGATTTACATAGAAAACATTTTTCGAAAAAATGTACATGCAGAATACTAATGAATTGAAATCGTAATATATCACTTTATTTGCTGAAATAATGTTATTGTTTATTAAGGTTTGACTCAATTTTCTATAAAGCCTCATTTATTAATAAATAATATTGTCCCATTGCCCATGCCAGTGGCACACCCCTGTAAAACACACCCCCTCCAAATTTAGTGGGGGTCGGTCATACATTTGGACTCGATTGGGGCACTCTAAATGGGTCAAAGAGGGATTTAACAAAATTTGATAGTTCCTCGGGCAAAGTTTCTTATTTTGATCCCTGGAATACGATTTTCACTGAGCAATGGGCGATTTTTTTGCCCTCCCACAAATCGACCCGGCCTAATATATATAAATACTATTGGTCATGTAATACCGACGTCAGGTACCGCGCGAGTTTATTTAATTTTTTGCAATAGTAATAATCATTTCTCCATCGATAAAAAATCGTTTTCTATGTAAAATTTGACGTAGAATACGATGGTTATGTTTAAAACACGCTAAGTGGTGGGTTAAAATTTATTTAAAAATTTATATTGCGTATAACAATATGAAATTTTTCATAAAATTTTTTAAAACTATTTTTTTTAAAATTCACTTTTTTTCTTCAAAATGAAACAAAAAGTTGTCTCTAGCTTAAACAGAACTGAAATAATGAATTTTTGTAAATTAGTCTCCAAGGCAAAAATCACTTAAATCTCGAGATATTTGAAGTTCGATATTTTTTTTAATATTAAAATATTTAATTCGAAAAATTTCAAAAATTAATTGTTTTTGATCCAATTTAGATAAATTTTATTTTTATGTTTTTGCAATTATAAATGAAACATTTTTATTGTTTTGCAAAGTCTTTTCTATTCAAAATAAAACAATAACGACAACATCTCAATTAATTGAACAAGTTCATTGTAATTTGAGTACAAAAAACTTCATTTTTTAAACACTTGTTTTAGGCGCCACAGGAAAAGCTGTATTACTCCAAAAGTGCACTTTTTAGTAGCAGCACTTTTTTTCTTAAATTTTATAGTAATATCTATAAAATATTCAAAATTTACGGAGGGGTATCATCTCTTAATTTTTTATTTTTCCTTTTTAAATTTGGAAAATTTTTCCAATTTTACATGATTTTCAATCGAAAATTATTCAAACAATACTGCATTATAATTACTGTTTCTGTACAAAATATAAAAATTCAAGTTTTATTAAAAAAGCCGATATAAGCAATGTTTTAATCGGTGAAAAATTGATAGTGCTGCATTAGTTTAAATATAGTACTCCTGAAATAGTAAAAAAATTATAGATTTATAACCTCAACTCAATTTTTTTTTTCTAAAAAGCCACCTCGTTCCAGTGTGTGGCCCCGGCCACGATTCGTACCCGGGACGCCTGGGTTACAGTCAAACTCGCTACCACTAGACAATAAATAGCAATACATTATATAAGGGTACTATTACAGTGTGCAGCTATAAAAAAACACCTTTATTAATTTTTTTTTACCTAGTATTATTAATTTTAATGATTCAAATTTTATGCATAATGAAGAATTATTCATGAGGAAATAAGTTGCAAAGTTGCAATTGTAACCGCAAACAGTTCAGTCGTTTTTAACCCGCTCTTACATTTAACTTTCAAGAATTTCTGCTTGTTTCTTTCGGCTTGCAATTTTAATCACCTAAAATTCAATAAAAAAAAAACAATAAAAATTATCCAAAAGACCTTTGTAAAAAATTAAATAAAGTAAAAAAAAACACACACACATTTCACTGGATCAATAGTTCATTGTGCTATTCTATTTGTTCTCTGACCTATATATATGTGCAGTTGCATATAAGTGTGCCGCGAAAAAGTGTGAATATCGCAATAAAGCAACAACATTAACAATAAGAAAAAGTGTGAATATTGCAATTAAGCAAAAACAATAACAATAAGAGAAACAGCCCACTCCAACTTTTAAGTGCACCTGAAATAAGTGCAAATATCAAAAGTAAAAAAAAAACTTTTTATAAACAACCAAATAAAGTAAACAATAAACAATGGAACCTGCTTGTGCCAAAATTAACTGCTCTATTGAGGACAAAGGTGCAATTAAGCTAAGTTGCAATGGTCTTTGCGGAAAATCTTACCACGGCACTTGTGTGGGAATGACTAAAAGAAGTTTAAACTACTTTCAAGAATACACATCACATTTTAAATTCTTCTGTGATGAGTGCATGGATCTATCACTATCCCATGTTATGCTCGCCATAAAATGTCTTAGCGACTCCTTGAACGTGATGCATTCGGCTAATAAGCAAGTCATCAGTAAAATACCAAATTTTGAAATAATGACTCACGTATCCGATGATCTTGCAAGGGTAGAGTCCATCTGCAAAGCAAATAACTCGGATATCTCAAATGTTTCTAAAAACTTGAGAATTCTAACAGATTTAGTCAAAGATAGCGAAAAAAATTTTATTTGGAAAACGGCCACAAGCGAGCTTAATATAGAAGTAAAAAAAAAGCCTCGACGTTTTAAAAAACGATAATACAGCCAAAAATATACTGAGCATGCTAACATCTTTGCGCTATGATGTGGATATCGCACTTCAGTCAGGCAAACCCCAACCATCACCTCCGCAATCAGATCCAATGCTGGAAATATTACATCAAAAAATAAGTGATATCAGTGATGATCTTGAAGTGTTTCGAGTGACGCTTGCAGATGTAGTGGATGAAATAAGATCTGCACCCAATAGAGCTGAAATAAGTTATCCACAAGCCTCTCATCATAACTCTTCCTCTATTTTCGAGGAAATAATGGAAGCATCTATTCGTTTGCCACAGGTCACCTCTTTACCAGCTAATCTGAATTCTTTAACTGCCTATGACACTACGGAACATATAACACCGATTGCTACTCCTCAAAATATTGCAATGAATCCACCCCAAATCGGATCTCCACCATCAACAGTACCCACAATAGCTCATTCTATTCGTTCATCAACAATTTCTCCAAAACAAAAAAAAAATACCAATAACTCACAACCTGGATCTCCCTCTGCCACTTCACCTCGTGACTCACCACCAATTGCAGCCCCTCGTAACAACTTAATCCATAAGTTTGGAACGTCATGGACTTCAACTCAATGGCAGAATAGAATAAAGAAACTCCATGATTCTAATGAAATTGACAAGACCACTCTGTTCATTAAGGGCCCATCAGTTAAAACAACTATATCCTGGATGAGCACTTACTTTCGTAATAAATTTGGCATATCTATTACAAACTGTTCAAAGATATCCAATAAAGCAAAAAAATTCTGCAGTTTCAAACTAAACATCCCAAGTCAATATGCGTGGATGTTCTTGAACAACAGCGGTGAGAGACACGGCGAATGGTTAATAACCGAATGGACGAATAAGCCTGGGAAAAAGTCTAAAACATCAAGATCTTTACAAAGTTCTGGCAGTTCAAGAATCAAATCTTCTGAAAGGAATCCTAACATTAACAAGAATCCATTATCTAAAAGTAATTATAGTTCTTGCTCTAACTCTTTTACATATATAAATTCCCGTCCTAATTCTAAATCTAAGTTAAGTTCTTATTCTAATTCTAATCATAATTCTAAGAATCCTCTATATAAAAGAAATGTAAACCTACCTGTTCTTGAATCCAAACCTTATTCATCAAACAAGTTTGTGCAACCTAAGTCCCACCATAATTCAGATTCTAATTGGAATCTGAAAACTAGCATTTTCCCCATATTTTCTCCCATAATTAACCAGAATACGGCTTCATCTTATAATAAGATGATTACTGGAAGCAATCTAGCACCTAAACCGCCAACTCATCAAACACGTAAACGGGTTTCATTTAATCTTAACAATAATGAAACCAATTGTGAGAAATATCCAAATTTTATCCATTCTCATACTCTTAATCCTTCACCACCAACCGGAAGTGGTTTACCAAAACCATCTTCTGTTTCAAATGAGCTTTGCAATCAACCTGGTAGTCCTACGTCATTTTTAGACCCCCTACTTCCTCCAAAAGTGAAATTGACACTAAACTCTTGCGAAGGCACTGAGAGCAGATATGCCCTTTCTCGCCTCAGGGAGAACAACGTTTATAACAATGTTCGCCAGTATCTCGCTTATATGTATAAAGCCCCTGATTCAACATGCATTGAAGGCAAGACCAAAACTAATCTTAGAGTACTAATTCAGCAAGAAGGTCTTCCTACCGGTGTTGAAGACTTGCGTAATTTATTTCTCCGCTTTCACGAGCACCTCGGTGTAACGGTTGATCAAGTCAAGGTGGATCTGGAAACCTATGGCGCTCATGTCAGAGCTAAACATGTTTCTCTTCTTCAAAAATCTCGTAAAGAGCAACAGCAATATTATCGTTCCTAACTCTTCTTTCTTAAATATATTCTACCATAACTGTGGCGGCATGAGAAGCAAATTAAACAAACTTTATGTTGACGCTAAATCATGCCACTTCAATGTCCTAGTATTCACTGAGACATGGCTAAACGAAACCTTTAATAATGAGGAAATTCTTGATAGCAATTGGACTGTCTTCAGGAAGGATCGCGACTACTCCTCAACAGGTCTTTCTCGAGGAGGTGGTGTCCTTGTAGCATCTCACAATTCCCTTTCAAGTGAGCTAATAGACACACCTAACCATAAACTGTTCGATCACCGAATTATTAGAGTTTGTTCAGGTAAAAGTCTCAATGTGTACATAGGCGTCGTTTACATTCCTCCCGGCTCAAGTGAAACAACATACAACGAGCTATGTGAAACACTGACCACCTTTACCTCCTCCCTAAAAGAGGAAGATAAAGTTGTTATTCTTGGTGACTTCAATCGCCCAAATATATCTTTTGTCACCGACGAAAACGACAACTTTCTTCTTCCTGTAAATCTTTCTAATGCCATAGACTTCAACTTACTTAGCACCTTTTATGGCAGTGACTTGCAGCAAGTCTCTTCTGTACAAAATCAGAATGGCAGATGGTTGGACCTAATTTTTACTAACTCGTATGAAGAAGTGAAGGTTAGTCCATGCATGGGAGCAGAAAATTTATTAACCAACACTGTTCATCATACAGCCTTAAAAGTTGTTTTCTCTGCTAATAACATCAACTTTACCCAGTCTTATAATAACACCATTGCGTATGATTACCTCAATGCCGATTATGAAAGAATAAAATGTTATCTTAGTTCTCTAAATTGGAATCATATTCTATTCAATTTAGATTTAGACAGTGCTGTCTCTATATTTTATCAGCACATTTTTACCGCTATCGAAAGTTATGTGCCAATAATAAAGAAAAAGAATAAGCTCACAGAACCATGGCTAGACAACAATCTCAGATTTTTGAGGAATCAAAGAAATAAAATCTACAAACTTCTCAAAAACACTGATAATATAAGCGATGAACTGAAGCTTAGATATGACGAGCTATCAAGAGAGTTCTCTATCAAGTCAGAAGAAGCGTACAAGTTGTACACGAACATCATCGGAGAAAAAATTGTCCAAGAGCCGAGAAAATTCTTTGACTTTGTTAACATGAAAAGCAAATCTAGCGGCTATCCATCGTCTATGTTTAAAGGTAATGTCACTTCGTCCAATTCTCTTGAAATAAGCAACTTGTATGCCGATCACTTTAAGGAGGTCTTTTGTCTTCCTACCACCTTATCTGAAACTTCTCCTAGCTCAACTATTATAGTTGATAGTTTATATTTAACCCAGGAAGAGATTTCTAATGCAATAAAAGAACTGGATATATTAAAGGGACCTGGACCAGACTTAATACCTACAAGCTTTTTGGTGCGATGTTTAGACCAACTGCTATTGCCATTACACATAATCTTTAACGAATCACTGGTTTGTGGGACATTTCCTTCATATTGGAAATCATCCCATCTTACGCCAATTTACAAGAATGGTGATAAAAGATCAGTTGAAAATTATAGAGGCATAGCAATCTTGTCAGCCATTCCAAAACTTTTTGAAAAACTTATTTGTGAAAAGCTAACAAGTTTAATTAACCCACGTCTAAATGAGCAGCAACACGGGTTCCGAAAAGGGCGATCTACCACCACTAATCTCATGATTATGGTATCAGATGTTTTAGTCAAAATGGAAAAAGGGCACCAAATAGATGCTGTTTATACTGATTTCAGTAAAGCTTTTGATCGAGTTGATCACAACATTCTTATATATAAGTTAGAAAAGTTTGGTGTTGCAGGGTCCATACTAAGTTGGCTAAAATCATATTTAAACGGCAGATCCCAGTTTGTTAAATTCCAGGGAGTTCTATCGAAAAAAATTGCAGTCTCCTCGGGAGTTCCGCAAGGTAGTCATCTTGGTCCTCTTCTTTTCAACATATTCATATCCGATCTGTCAGAAGTTCTAAACGATATCCCACGTCTTATGTATGCAGATGATTTAAAAATGTACTATTCAATTCAATCAGATGTAGATGTAAATTTTTTGCAATCAAAATTGTTGTCTCTTGAGCAATGGTGTTTTCAAAATAAACTACATCTTAATGTCAATAAATGCAATGTTATTAGCTTTTCTCGTAAAAACAACGTAACATTACATACCTACCACCTCAATAGTATCGAACTAAAAAGGGTCAACCATATAGTGGATCTTGGAGTTGTCTTAGATTGCAAGATGCGCTTTAATCTGCACTATGATAAAATTGTGTCCAGGGCCAGCAAACAGCTCGGTTTTATAAAAAGACGTGCAAATGAATTCAAGAATATATGGGTCACTACATCCTTGTAACGTGCATTAGTGCGCCCAATACTTGAATATGTATGCATAATTTGGAATCCATCTTTCGATTCCCATAGAGAAAGAATTGAGTCTATTCAAAAGCAGTTCTTACTATACGCGCTTAGAGATATGTACAACCCCCATGATTATTGTAGCCTTCCATCATATGAACATAGACTCAGCCTTTTAAATTTGATGCCACTATCAACAAGAAGATCGTTATTGGGCTCATGCTTCACATTTGATGTAATTAATGGTGCTATTCACAGCGAATATATTTCTAATATGATTTCCTTTAACGATCCAATTAGGCGCACTAGGCATACTCGATTGTTAACTGAATATCAGCACCAAACTACATATGCAAATAATGAACCCATCAATCGTTGTTGCAGAGAATTTAATAATATCTCTATATACTACTCACCTTCTATGTCCAAATCCTCTTTCAAGCAAACCCTATATAAATCACTCAGAAATCAGAATTAACACAGGCCTCAGATAAACTACATACATGTATGGATTTATATGTATAAGCATTTAGTTTAATAAATCAAAATTCTTTAACATACCTCTCCAAATCTCCCATTTACATCCTTTTGTCCTTATAGTCTTTAAGAATAATATATATACATCGTATCTTAAGTGTGTATATAGTCTTTCTTGTTTTCCTCCTCTTCTCTTAGTTTTGACATGGTTTTTGAAATCATGTCAATCCGGTGGGCCCACTAAGAGCACCAAATAAAAAATAAAATAAAAACAAGGAAAGGGGAGAAGAAAAACAAAAAACTTAGTAATAAGTAAACAAAACCTGTTAGAATAAGTTAGAATAAGTAAATTGCATTGCCTTGTTTGGCCAATAAATAAATAAATAAAAAAATTTTTTTGTTATTATAGTTGTTGTTAATTTTCTACAGGGTGTTAAAGTTAGCGGATTTAAAAAATTGTTGCAATTGGCTTTGTCGTCTCCATTACTTACAAAGCGTCTGAAAGTAAAAAATCAAAATGCATTCTTGAGTTAAGGGTTGTAGTTGAGCACTCAACCTTCGCAAATAAAAAAAAAAATTAAAAATGGCATGCGTTGAAAAATTTTTTTACAAAAACCCCCTTTTTTGTCGAAACTTTCAGCCATACAAAAAAAATTTAAAAGTATTTTGCCTTTTTATAAGTCTAGTGCTTAACAAAGTCTATAAGGATCACAATGAATCAAGATTAACCGAAATCGATCAAGTAGAACTCTAGATATCTTAGAAATCGATTCGAAAAACCTTGTTTCGAGAAAAACGAATTAAAGGTCTGCACGGGTATGTTTGAAACGATCTTCAACACATTCTCAAATTTTCAAACACGCTTCCAACTCTCATTCGTAAAAGCGAAACGAACAAAAAACACGCAAAAAGTGGTTGTTGTCGTTAGAATGTTAATAATGGGAGAATGGAGACAAGAGAGTATGGAGACATGAGAGAAATGAAACATGAGAGATGGAATGGAGTGAATGGAATGTCTTGTTTGTAATATTATAGAGAAGAATTTCTTGCACTGGTTTCAGTCTGTGTGCGTCATTTGTAAGAGGAAGAGGGTGAAAAAATGGATTTTGATGATGTAAGTGTATGTTTAAAACTGAATGTATTATAATATACATACATTCACAAACGAAATTCAAGACATTCCATAATTGGAATGTCTCCATAATAATTGAGAGTTATGAGAGTAAATTTCGATTTATTGTATTCTATTCTATTCGTTTATTGAGGCTGTTCGTTTAGTTTTGTTTCGTTGCCTGCATAACGAATGGAATGAATATTCGTTTCGTTCCTTGAATTTACTCTCAATTAGAGCTCTCTTCTAGAATCATTCTCAATTGGCAGAAAAGCAAAACATTCATGCAGATCTTTAATATGATTATAATATATGTTATAACTTTTTTTCTATTTGACATTTTTTTCTAAAATTTTGTATAAGTATTCTTAAGACCTTAAAGAACCATATTCTAACGAAAAGTAAAAATAAATTTTTAATTTTTTACACACTGTAATAGTGCCGTAAATTAAAGTAACAGTAATTAAGGAATAGGTGTATTTACTGAGATGTGACATAAAATGGAAAGTTTTGTCAAGCGTGCGCAACAAAAAAGACTATTTTTTTAAATTGTGTAAAGCCTCCTTAAAACAAATCAAGATGAATACTTGGGAAATAAATTTCCAGAATTGCTTAACTTCATTCAATCGGAGTTTTTCACAGAAAAGAAAGTTTAATTACTTTTATTGGTGTTGTACTGGGGACACTTCAATGAATTTTATGAGATATCCTGCGAAACTCTTCACAATGTACATTTTAGCTTTTCATGGCTAAATTTTCAATAATATGAGCCACTAAAGCCTTAATAAAAATATAAAAGTGTTTCACATCGACAAACAAGAAATAGAAGACTCTCGAAACAAATTTTCAGCTGAATAGACGAAAATTAAAAACATCCCGAATATACGAAATCAACACAATTTTAAGGCAATGAAAGATGGATATCTACCAAGCGCGGATCCACGCTGGGGCGACCCACTATGGGATCGCTTCATGCATTTTTGTTGCAAGAACTATAAGGAGTGGTCCTAGATCATTTAAAGATGGCACCGAGCATTATATTGACTAAATTAAGAAAAAATGGAATTTAATCAAAATCGGCCACGCCCACCTCTCATACAATCCAAATCGATTTTTCGCATAAAATTTTTACTGTCGGAGCAAAAGTCTTCAAATTTGGTACATACACTTTCTAGAATACAAAAAAGGTGCATGTGAAGTTTCATGTAAATCTGCCACGCCCACCGCCCATTAAACCCATACAAAATATAGATAAGATTTTTTTCAATATTTTGTTTATCATTCCACAAAAAACTTTATTTATTCTTTATCTATCATTTCTTTGACTACATCATCACATTCCAAGTCCTGTTTGGGTCGCTCATGTCTTAAGCTGGTTATAAAATGGTCTGATGAAACCAGTAAGCGATGAAAAATATCAGTGTTTGTCGAACTCTATTGCATTTCCCAACAAACATTAACCTATAGTTCCTGTAGTCCTTATTTCTTGCTTCTTCCGCTTCTTCACTTAGCATACCAATAAGAAGAATTGCTGCATCCATGATGTCTTTTCCATGTATAAGTATTTTATGGACGGTTACTGGCATGTAATACCAAGCATGTTTTTCAACAAACAGTTTAGGCGTATAGTTTTTGAACTTTTCCGAATTGATTTTATGGCCACACCTTATTATTTGCAATATTATTCGGAATCGGTCTATCAACTCTTCGGAAACTCCGGTAATATCAGCAACAAGTGCCGGGTTGCAGAAAAAACGTCGCGACATATTTCCATCATTAGATGATCCTGTTCCTTGTTGAACATAATCGACTCTTATGTTCATTTGTTCCTTGAGTTCTTTTTGTATACGAAGCTTGTTGTTTTGTTTTAATTGTTTATGTTCATCTATTAGCGCAGACCATTTTTGGAAGGGTTTGTTGTAAGCAACATGAAGAATGCACTCCATAAATTTAATTCTAGCATGTAACGAAGGAAGGAAGGAATAGCTTTTCTTGAGATTGTAGCTTATTGATTCACTTCGGAAGGCTTCGCTTTACAAATATAACAAACGGCTGATGAAGCTGTATTTGTAACAGTTTGAGCCGTCTTCCCATCCAACATAGTAAACAATAAATTATGTTTCACACTGAATTGCCTGCTATATGCTAAAATCTCTGTACTTTTCAAACTTGCAATGCCGCAATTCACTTTCTCAACAACACTTAAAACTTTCTCTTTTGTTTCTTTAGCAAATTCGAAGGAAATGGGACGACAGTATCTTGTAGACGAAGGCCTTTTATTTCGCCAGTATTCATCTCCAGATGTTGATTGGAGAATTAAGGGCATCATGGATACTAACAACAAGTTCTTATTACTAATATCACTTGATAAGTTCTGGTTATATTCCACATAGCCAGATGAACCATCACAACCCCATTTAGACGTAAGCGTGCAACTAGAATCCGTCATAGCATTTACTTCTTCGTTTGAAAAACTTTGAAACAAACGCCTTATTGTGTGGTCCAATAAGCTTTGCAAGCAAACAGAAGCATCTTTTTCGGATAGTTGCATATCATCTGGATAGCACTTTGCTTTCTCTTTAGCAACCTTTATATAGGGCGGTAAAAATTGTATCCTTGCTTTTTAAAACCATTTTTGATACATTCATACTGGAATTTCGTGAGCTCTGCATCCATGATTATTGCTAATACAATCGATGACGGAATGTAAGTTGGAGTTGCAGTATTTCTATCCGATACTTTACTCGCCATAAGCAAATGCTCTTCTGTATACTGCGATGCCAAATCAGCAGCTTTAAACCTTTTTTCACGATCGCTGCAATCTTCAAAGTTTATAGCTGGCCTTCCCCCTTTTTTGGAACATCTTGGTAGATCATCAAGCACCTCAGCACTCACTTCAAATATTCCTAATTAGAAATATTATATTAATGCCAAATTTAAACAATTTTATAATTTTTATATATATTACTAGCTGAAACCCGGCGCGTTGCTGCCACTCTTCCTTGTCAAACGCCCATAAAATGTTATCAGTTAAACAGCATGTCTAAATTGAGGTAGAATACTGAATTCCGAGACTGTGCGACCTATATCCACTAAGCTATTCGATATAACAAATTTGGGTTGTATAGGAAGTGCCACGCCCTCTTGATCACCGCTCATAGAATGTAATCAATTAAACTGCATGTGTATATGGAGGTTGAATACTGAATTCCAAAACTGTGCGGCATATAACTACAAAACTATTCGATAGCACAAATTTGGGTTGTATGGGAGGTGCCACTGCCCTTTCCCTTACGCCCATAAAATTTTACCAATGAAATCGCATGTGTAAATTGAGGTCGAATACTGAATTCCGAGGCTGAGTTACCTATAACTCCAAAGCTATTCGATATCGCAAATTTGGGTTAAATTGGAGGTGTCACGCCCCCCCCCCCCCGACAAACTCTAAAAAATTTTATCAGTAAATCTGCAAGCGTAAATTTTGGTCGAATACTGAGTTCCGACGCTGTGCGGCCTTGAACTCCAAAGCTATTCGATATCACAAATTTTCGTTGCATGAGAGGTGCCACTCCCCCTTGATGAACGCTTATAAAATGTAATCAATGAAACTGCATGTGTACATTGAGGTCCAATACTGAATTTTAAAGCTGTGAGACCTATATCCCCAAAGCTATTTGATATCTCTAATTTGGGTTAAATAGGAGGTTTAACTCCCCCTTGTCGATATCACAAATTTTCGTTGTATGGGAGGTGCCACTCCCCCTTGATCAAGCTTATAAAATGTAATTAATGAAACTGCATGCATAAATTGGGGCCGAATACTGAATTCTGACGCTGATATTCGATATCGCAAATTTACGTTAAATAGGAGGTGCCACGCCCCTCTTTCCAATGAACATAAAATTGAATCAATGAAACTGCATGTGTACATTGAGGTCGAATACTGAATTCCGGCGTTGTGCGACCTATAACTCCAAAGCTATTCGATAGCACAAAGTTGGGTTGCATGGGAAGTGCCACTCCCCTTTGCCCTACGCTCATAAAATGTAGAGGAATGAAAGTGCATGCATAAATGTAGGTCGAATACCGAATTCTTACGCTGTCAACCTATAACTTCAAAGCAATTCGATATCGCAAATTTGGGTTGTAAGGGAGATGTCACGCCTCCCTGTCCAACGCCCATAAAATAAAACCATTGAAACTGCATGTGTAAATTGAGGTCAAAAACTGAATTCCAAAGCTGAATTCCTATAACTTCAAAGCTATTCGATATCACAAATTTGGGTTGTATGGGAGGTGCCCCTCCCCCTTATCCACTCCCATAAAATTTCATCACTGAAACGGTACGTCTAAATTGTGGTCGAATACCGAATTTCTAAGCTGTGCGACCCATAACTCTAAAGCTATTGGATAACAATTTTTTATATTGGGGGTTGGAATTAGTTTTAAAGGTTTTCTAAGAGATGGCGTAACTATCAATAGATCGCATCGGGCACACCTGTGACTATATTCATTTCAAAGCACATTGTCTAAGCTTCATTTTTCAGTATGTGTCATTCCACTGAAGTGTAAACAACATATTTTTTTTTCTCTGTGAACATGTCGACTTTCGTTCCAACAAAACGCAATTTGCGGGAAGGTTTACTTTTGTGCTTCCATTTGAAGAAAAAAGCGGTTGAAGCACAACGCACGCTTACTGAGGCCTACGGGGACTATGCTCCATCGATATCTACTTGTGAGTACTGGTTCCGTCGGTTTAAAAGTGGTGATTTTGATACGGAAGACAAAGAGCGTCCGGGCCAGCCGAAAAAGTTTGAAGATGAGGAATTGGAGGCTTTGCTCGATGAAGACCCGTGTCAAACCCTTCAAGAATTGTCAGAATCATTGGGAGTCGACTTATCAACGGTCGGCAAACGCTTGAAGGCCATGGGAATGATTCAAAAGCAAGGAAATTGGGTGCCGTACCAGTTGAAGCCGAGAGACGTTGAACGGCGATTTTGCATGTGCGAACAACTGCTTCAACGGCATAAAAGGAAGAGTTTTTTGCATCGTATTGTCACTGGCGATGAAAAATGGATCCATTACGATAATCCTAAGCGAAAAAAATCGTGGGGACCACCCGGCCATGCATCAACATCGAGGGTCAAGCCGAATATTCATGGCGCCAAGCTTATGCTGTGTATTTGGTGGTATCAGAAGGGTGTCGTGTACTATGAGCTGCTAAAACCTAACGAAACCATCACTGGGGAACGCTACCAACAACAATTGATGCAATTGAGCCGAGCATTAAAGGTTAAACGGCCGGAATATGCCAAAAGACACGACAAAGTGGTTTTTCAACATGACAACGCACGGCCACATGTTGCAAGAACCGTCAAGGAAACGTTGGAGGCGCTGAATTGGGATGTGCTACCCCACCCGCCTTATAGCCCAGACATAGCCCCTTCCGACTACCACCTATTCAGATCGATGACGCATGGCTTGGCTGAGCAGCGCTTCACTTCTTACGAGGATACCAAAAAATGGGTCGATTCGTGGATTGCCTCAAAAGACGAATCGTTCTTCCGGCGCGGCATCCATATGCTACCAGAAAAAAGGGAAAATGTTGTAGCTAACGATGGACAATACTTTGAATAATATACATTGTACCGTTGTTTCTAAATAAATGCTCAAAAACCGAAAAAAAACCTTTAAAATTAATTCCAACCCCCAATATATATGTGGGAGGTAAAAGGGGATGTGGCATTTTCTCTTAAACCATCTCGTACTCAAAGCAAAGCGTACTTACAAAATTTGAGCTCAATCTTAAAAGTAAGCGTAGATGAAGTGTGACCACGCCCATTTTTATCAAAGTTAATGATAGTTATCATACGAACTTATTTACCAAATTTTAATTTAATACAACCAAAACCGTCTTAAATGCAGCATTTTTATTGATTTGTGGGCGACAAAAGGGAGTGTGGCATTATATTTTTCCTAAACCAGTAGAAATTTGGTTCAGTCGTTTTCAAGTATTAAGCATCCGAACAAATCACGATTCATTTTTATTTATACAGATATTGATTTGTGGGCGGTAAAAGTGGACTTGAAAACATTAATGTATCGTGACTGCCTCTTGGAGCACCTACACAGCAAGTTTCACTATAAAAATGTGTAGAACTCCGGAATTGCCATGATTTCGAAAAAGTGGGCGTATATGTATTGCGACCACGCACATTTTTTGAACAGTTACTGGCAGTAACCATCTGAACAAAATTACTAAATCTTAGTTTTTTACGATCGAAACCGTCTGATATATATCCTTTATTTGGTTTGTGGTCGATAGCGCAAATTTTGCTTGTATGGGAGGTACCACGCCCCCTCGTCCAAACGTTACCAAACCTCACAGGAACCCTCACTCTCCACGGCAGACGTTGTTCTGCCATAGACCGCCTTACTGCCATATACGAAAATGTCGAATAGCTGCCGAAAGTAACCATATGAACTAAATAACCAAATTTTGGTCTAATACGATCAAAACCGTGCGAAATATAACATTTTTGTTGTTTTGCAAGCGGTAAAAAGGGGTGCTGAAAAATATTTCCTTAGAGCCATCTCGTAATCGAAACAAATCGAATGCCCAAATTTCAGCTCAATTTAGGTTGAGCCTGGCGCATTTTACTTCACTCGACGCTAACTCCCCGAAAAGTGAGTTTAACTAAAGTGGGACAGGCCTATTTTTAGTGCACTTGCCGAGAGTAACCATATGAACTGAACTACAAAATTTTTGTCTAAAACGACCCAAACCGTTGAAATAAAAAGTTTTCATTGGTTTGTGGGCGGTAAAAGGGGGCGTGGAAACCAATTTTTAGCTCAGTTGCTGACAGTAACTGTACAAACTAAGCCAACATTTTAGCTCAATCGACCCAGTAGTCAATTTTAATGATTTCTCAAAAAGTGGGTGTGGCTATATAGCGATGACGCCTTTTTTTAGTACAGTTGCCGAAAGTAACCATACAAACTTAGGTATCACATGTTAGTCTCATACGGTCAAAACTGCTTGAAATATAGCATTTTCACTGATTTGTGGGCGCAAAAAGGGGGTGTGGAAACTAACTTTTCGTACAGTTACTGTCAGTAACTACACAAACCAAAGTACCAAATTTAAGTCTTATACGACCAAAACCATCTGAAATAAACCATTTTCATTTATTTGTGGGCGGTAAAAGGAGGCGTGGAAAGTTGTCGACAGTAACCGTACATACTAAATTACAAAATTTTAGCCTTATCCGACCCAAACCGACTGAAATATAACATTTTTATTGATTTGGGGGCGGTGTGGCAAATTTTTTTCCTAAACCATCTCGTACCTGAAACAAATCGACTGCCAAAATTTCAGGTCAATCGGTTCAGTAGTTTTGGAGTCTATAGACATCACACAGCCAGACACACATCGTTTTGCTTTTTATATATATAGATATTGATTTGTGGGCGGTAAAAGTGGGCGTGAAAACATTTGCATATAGTGACCGCCTCTTAGATCACCTACACAGCAAATTTCACTGTAAAAATGTGTAAAACTCCGTAATTGCCATGATTTCGAAAAAGTGGGCGTATTTATATTATGACCACGCCCATTTTTCGTACAGTTACCGACAGTAACCATCTGAACAAAATTACCAAATCTTATTTTTTTACGATTGAAACCGTCTTAATATATCCTTTTTTTGGTTTGTGATCGATAGCGTAAATTTGGCTTTTATGGGAGGTACCACGCCCCCTCATCCAATAGTTACCAAACTTCACAGGAACACTCTCAAGATGTGGCTTCAGTTTCCCTGAAAATTTCATAAAGATCGGTTCAGCGGTTTTGGAGTCTATACGTGATATAGCCACATACCCACATCCCCACATACCCACATACATACATCCATTTTTATATATATAGATTTTCTATTATAAATGTTATGTCGTTCCCAACTTACCTTTCAGCCATATTTCATATGTTTTAAAAAATCTTGTTTATTTATTCGACATTTGTGCCATCGTTTATTAAAATTACTAAGGAACCGCTTTGAAATGGCTTTTTTAACATCTTCAACTTGATTTAAAGAAAGTTGCGAATTTTTATCTTTTATGAAAGTGTTTAATAAATCAATTTCTCCATTGCAATTAATTATTTCTTTACACAGTTCCTCATATAAAATCGAAAACAAACTCATTTTAATAATTATATTTATATAATAATTTTAAATATTTTAAAATTAATGTCGCAAATGTTGTTATTCTGCCTTTTGCTCACTACAAAATCCTACAAATCATATGGTTTTGTTTTGAATTATCTCTATGCACTATCATTTGCTAATATCACACATCATATGGTTTTGTTTTTTATTATCTCTATGCACTGTTTCGCCCAATTGTCAATAAATTGTTGTTATATTCAATATTTAATAAATAGCTGGCCTAAAAGTATGCAATTTTTTTTATGCAAAAATTTTATGACTTTTACCAGAAATTTATAGTTTTCTTCCTGTTCCACAAATTACCGCAAATTAATTTTTTTTTTTAATCGAAAGAAGACATTCCCACCTTTTATTTTATTAAAAGAGCAGCTTAACGGAAAGTGAAGCTACATTAGTTTGTTTCCATTGAAAATAAAAAAAAATTAATTTTTAGAGGTTTACAGATTTGGACATATCTTCTTAACGGTTTATGATATCCCCATATTTTTTTTTTTTTACTTTATGGAGAAATCCTATATATTTAAAATATATTAAATTCAAATGGTATTATGAAGAAAATTATACATATGTAGACCACTGAATTGCATGAAAATATAAGTCATTTCTTGCTAAGCACCCTTGCAGCAACTTTACTTCAATTTTTTTAAAAATAAAATACAATTTTTCTTAAAAACCATAAACGCACATTTCATATTCAAACGTTTCTCTATAAAACTGCATCATTAGATTCTTTAAATTAAGTGGTCGAAAAATAGGGTTTCTGACACCAAAATCCCATAGTGCGACTCCCCCCCCAAAAAAAAAGCTTCTTGAAAATGCTTTTTATATTCCTTGATAAATATGATGGATTTGAAAAGTTGATTTTCAACAACAACTTTGGATTTATATTAATTTTTAGTAGTGTATCCTTATTCTGTTACCTGAAAAACATTACATTATCTACACAAGATGCAAAAAACTATATAACAGATATTCGATATTCTTCAAAGAATCTCCAGAGCTTTTAGATGAAATGTCAAAAAATAAAGGTATGACCGAAGTACTAGTGTTATACACTCGGCCGGCTCATTTTTGAACATGGGCATATCCTGAATTTGAGGAAAGTCGTTTAAGCCGCTAGCCATCGGAACTGCCGATGAATTTGCCTCAAAAATAGTGTTTTTTTATATTTTTGATCATAATTTTTAAAACACGTACAAACTAACCTAAACTATTTGTGGTAATTGAGTATCAAGTAGAGCCACGTGATTCAATAAAAAATAATTTTGATTGGCTTTCATAACTACGAGTAGTGCAAATAAATTCTAAAATCACGGTTTTTTCCCAATAGCAGAGTTCAGACAAGCATCAAATGATGAAGTTCATCACCTTTTATTCTCTTTAATTGATTCTGGTCTTGAGCGTCATCAAAATTTTGATTACGCTCGAAGTTCATTTTTGCTATCGCTGGGAGTTAGTTTTTTAGCTGGAAAACAACAACAAATTTGGATTCATTCAATCATTTGCTTCTCATCTAATCTGTTTTTCGGAAATCTCTGAAAATTGCTCAAATATCATTCAGTTTTGAAGATTAAATAAGTAAATAAGAATTATTATATTCATTAAAAAATTAATGTGTTAGTCCCAAATGAAAAAAAAAGTTGGAGGCAATTCCATCGGCATTCCGGTGGCTAGAGACTCAAATGATTTTCCCGAAATTCAGGATATCTTAGTTTTCCATACCAAAGGTTAAGAAAGAAATTGAGTGTGCTTTTTGACAAAATAATTATTTTGTATTACATTTTATTTTCCCATATACTTCGAGCCATCCTACTATATACACATTCATATACAGTGAAAGAAAGCTCCTATAAGCGGACACCGATGGTTACCTACTTTTTGTCCGCATATGAGAGATGTCCGCTAATTGGGAATGTCTTAAAAAATAATATTAAAATTCAAATTAAAAAAATGGGCATTGTGATATTCTAATTTAAAATAATTTTTATTCTTCAATAGACAAAAAACGAAACTAGTACAAAAAAGATTTGAATTTAAATATGTACATTAGAGTGGTCCTTATTTTTCTTTCGAGAGTAATGAATTATGGACCGGGGTTTTTTTCCTTAACAAAACAGAAGTAAACTGCAACATTTTTAGAAAAATATTGATATTTAAACGTGCCGCTTGCGATTTTTAAGTTGAAAAATGTGCTCTTTTTTTCAAAAAAATCCCAATTAGAGTTATTTTAGTGCAAATTTGAAAAAAAAACCGACACGCGACCCGTTTATTATTTAATTTTTTTTTTAAATGAGCTATTAAACATTAAATTACACAAAAACTACTAGAGTTGTAGTTTTTTACTTTTCAAAAAAATTTAATTTTTCCCTGTATGAAAAAAATAGCAAAAAGGCAAATTTAAAAAAAAAATCATAAAAATTTTGTGGAAATATTGTCTTGAATTATATTTAAAACAGATACAAAGAACTATGCCATTAAATTAAATTACCTGGTCGTTATGAAATTTTTTGCTAGAAGTCAACTTTTTTGGAAATTTCGAGTTTCGGTATTTTTACAGAAAACATCCCAAAAAAACTCATTGAAATGGACATAGAATAGTTTTAGTTTTACCATAAGCTGTCAATAATAAAATATTATTGGCGTAAGTTTCTTCGATCCGATGCAAGTAAGTTTCTAGGACTCTAATTTCTCATTTAGAATAATTCGTAAAAAGAAAAAAAAAACACGTCGAACTGTCGAAAACACCAAAACAATAATAAAGAAAAGAAAAGAAGAACAGTAATGTATGTGATCAAAAAAATACAAAATTGTCCGCTTATTAGAGCTACGCGTCCACTTATGGAGACTTTTTTCATAATAGAGATGTTTGTGTGTCCGCGTCCGTTTATCGGAAAGTCCGTGCATGGGAGAGCATTTTCAGTGGAAAAAAAAAACAAAAAAATTAAATTTCCAAGAATGTGTCCGCTTATTAGAGCGTCCGTCTATGGGAGCTTTCACTGTATATACTCAGTATCCTCTTCTTCAAAGTATTGAAAATTTTAATAACATTGCCTTTAAGTCTGGAAACTGAATTTTCTCAAAAATTAAAACATATTTGAAACCAGCGAGGAGCACCATCGAATGATTTCAACTATCGACAGTTAACTATAGAATGATTTCAACTATCGAACACTTGGTTCGAATATTTCGTTCATTCATTTACTTAAAAAAAAATAGTGCATAAAACTATTAAATGATTTAAACTATCGAATAATTTACTCATTCATTCGAATTAAAAAATATTAACTAGAACAAAGAACTGTTGTACGATTTTGACTATCGAATAAATTATTCATTCATTCGAATTATAAACATAGTAGCTAGTACAAAGAACTATCAAATGATGTTTGCTATCAGTTCCAGTATTCATTTATTCGACTTAAAAAAACTTCCAAGTACCTATTAACTAGTGTGATTTTATTAAAATTTTCATTTAAATACAAATCAAGCAGTTTTGTTAAACGTACTTTTTCAGTTCAATTTGCTGTACTCACAATTCGTTCAATTAGTTGAATGTAAAGGCGAATTTACACGATTCGCTATCATTGTTCACTTTGGATGAATCATTTAATTTGAAAAGTGTAAATTGAGTTTCATCTTTAAAATGAAGATGATTGTCATCCACCTTGAACAGTAAAATAAGTAGAAGGCCTTCCTACTTTTGATGAAAGTAAAAGCAAATCGAACTGATGTGTCATTCGTACTGAAACACAATTGAAAGGTGTTAACATAACTTCAAGCAGAAGGTTTATATCGAGAGCTTATATTCAATATGACCTTTCTAAATTTTCCACAAAAATTAGTTATTTATGGCACAGAAATCGTTGACTCATCTGCCACCTTTGAGATTTATTATAATAAAAAAAAGAGAGTTTATCAAAGTTTTCCCACTTAAATGTTTGACTTATCTACAGTACAATTTTTTTGTTTGTAAATACAAAAGGACTCATCTTCGGAAATATTCCTGAAAATTGTATGAAATTTGCGTTAGACTACAATGGCAGGGTAAAATAGAGAAGGAAATGCATTAAGAAGCATAGAAGTAGATTATGCATCATCAGCGGAGGAAGGTATTGGACAAATAGCAGGTGTTTTTATAATTGAATGAAATTATCTTAGAATAATAATAAATTGTAATGCAGATTCGGCTCGACAATGGGCCTTATCCGCAGAAGGAAAAAAAATCAAAAAAGTTCAACCATTTCCAAGAATTGAAGTCTATAATTTTATCAGAATATCAATATTTTTATGATAATATTGAAAAAAATGTAAGCGATTAAATTAATAGACCAATCTTTACTGCTATTTTGATATTTTTCTCTTGTTTTTGTTAATATTGTTATCAACAAACTTTTCTTAAAATCTAAATAAAATCGTCAATGAATTCATGAAGAACTTACTTGTCCTGTTGAATAAAAAGACTTATCTGCTGATTTGATTTACATAAGTAAAAAAAATATTTGAAATCGACTCCGGCAAAATAAAAATAATAAATTTGAAAAATAAAAATAAATAAAATAAATATTTCGCATAATTTTGTAAATTTTGTTAAAAACTTTGTAAAATCTGTAATTTTTTCAATTTGCGTCACCCTGTAAAATTATCGACTACACGTTAAAAATGAGACACTGCAGCTATCATGGCCGAAATGTCAGTGACAGCTTGAAACCGGAATTTAAACATTTTATTGTTTTAACAGTTAAGAAAATGGCAAAAAAAATGTCGATAAAGTCAGTAGTTTTTGACTTGTGTCAGTGTTCAATTAAATATGAAGATGAAGAAACAAATTGTGATGCTAAATATCAAGAGCATTTAACCTAAAAAGGCACCTTCAACGATTTTATCTAGAACTATTGAAAATTGTAATTGAAAAAGACAATACCCAGTGGGCAATTGCAGTAGTTCCAAGGCCTTCTAGCAGGCCTGCGTTAGGTTTTAAAAAGCCTTCCACACTCCTTGCTAACACCGTTTTATTGCTTGTATGAAATGGGAAAATTTGTCAGGCCCTTCGCTCTCCTTGCTGAAAAGAGACCTGCCAGAAGCAATCTTTCGAGAAGTCACGTTAGAAGGAAAAGCAATATAAATATCAACTTAAAATAAAAAACGACTAACAATTTCAAATTTGAACCATGGTCCTCTCATGCGGCGGTCCGACATCTTACCTACTCGTCTGTCGTGGTTGTTAAGAATTAATAGATTATTTTGCATCAATACAAATGAAAGTAAGCTTTCGGGAGCCCGGGTTCGAGACCCAACTCGGAAAAAAAATTTATTTTTTTATTATTCTTAAATCTACATTTTTTTACAAACTGTTCTGTGTATTTAAAATTTTTTTAAAATTTTTTTATAAATTTTCTTCATACAAAAATATAAGAAAAGAGTTTTTCCATATAAATATTTTCATATAATATAATATGTAATGTGTTAGTTTTCGGGAGCCCGGTTCTGTGTATTTAAAAATTTTGGATTTTTTTTTTGTAAATGTTTTCATATAAAATAGCATGGACTGTGTATTAACGCCAATAAGAGCATGCCTTCTTTTGCGGAGCACTAGCTAAAATGGCCATTGGGTGATAGCACTAATTAATAATTTAGTAGCAAGAAAAAAAAAACGCTTTCAATGACAAACCAATCTTCACTTGAAAAATTGTTTTTTTTTTATTTTTTAAACTGCTTATAATAAAGAATAATTTTTTATAAAATTATTTATTAAAAATGAAAATAAAAATGTTTTTTAATTATTTGGTCATAGTCCATGGTCATAGAAGCTCCATATTTTGAGGAGTCGGAGTCGAGATTTTTGAGTTTTAAGTTATAAGAGTCAATAAAATAAATCAGCCAACGAATATATTTTGACATTCACTTTGAATAATGTAAATTTAAAAATGGATTTACAGTCAGCGTTCAACGTTCAGTGTCATCGTTTTGAGTGAAACGTGTAAAATCGCCTTACCTGGCGTCTCCACAGGCAATCAATTATTGCCGATCAGCTGTCATTTTTCCAGACAGATATGAACCATATCAAAACAAGTTGTGTGTGAGATGGCGTCAAACACGAATATTCGCTGCATTGAAGCGCTTAAAAATTTTTAAAAATTGCAAGAAGTTGCTGAAGAACAGCAAAAAAGGAAAAAACACAAATTTTGCTAAGAAAATGAAACGAAATGAAAAAAATGTGCTATCAAACTACTAAACTGACAGTTCATGGCAGGCAATAGTTATCAAGATATTTATCGTGACATATACTGCTCTTCATAAGCAATGAACACTCTCCATCAGTGTTGCCAGGTGCCTTTCACCACTTACCCCTAGATTGGATTTCAAATCCCCCTAAAACTCCCCTATAATTTTTTTTCGAAAATCATACAAAAATTTCATACGGGGCAACTGAAAAGTAGTGCAACTGCACTGCAAGCCTAAATATTTAAAGGGCTGAGCTGTTGGACGTCTTTAACAAGGGCAGAAAGTTGCTTCATGTTCTCAATTGTCCAATGTGAAATTGACATTAAAGTCTTACTTTTGAAAGGAGGCTCCATCTCCCACTTTTTGATATATTTTTGGGGATATCTTTTTTGTCTATAGTTTTTCCCAAACCTGAAAGGAAACGGATAGTTTATTAAATTAAGAATTGATTGGAACCATACGTGAATTATCGATTAGTCGGAACAAACGTGAAAGACAATTTAAATTGCTTCCAACCGAGGCTAGTATTATGACTTAACCTCGGCAAGCATTTCCAGCTTTCAGTTGCTCCTGTCCTTTAATTCAACATTTTCTACAATTTAGTTGTGGATTTTTTGTTCAATAATTTTGCTAAAATGTAGTAAAGAACAAAGAAAGCGAAAAGAACTATGCCCGAACCCGGATTTAAACTGGGGACCACTGAGTTGATAGTCTAGCGCACTCTTCACTAGACTACAAATGCCGACTTGCTTTGTTTTTTCAATCAATTGCAAGTAAAGCACTAAGCAAGTTTAAAGTAAAGTGGGAAATGATTGATAGTTTATTTGAAGCGCGGTCAATTCAGCTGTTTTTTATAAAGTGTTGCTAAAATACCCAAGAAGCCATATATATCTTACTTTCTTATATTTTTAGCATAATTTTAAGGAAAAGTAAGAAAGTTAATTTCTTATTATTTTCCAAAATATTTATTTCCAAATAATTATTTCCAAAAGTTAATTTTTTAAATACCTCTAAAAACCCTAAAATACATTTAATCTCCCTAAAAAACCCCTAAAGATTCATTACCCCTAAAATCTCTCAACACAGTTAAAGAACCCCTAAATCTAAGGGGAAATCCCCTAACCTGGCAACAGTGACAGTGAGGTCGGGTAGTTTTGTTGTATGGCACGAACGAACACATTTTGTCGGAAGACGAGGCACAACGACGCACCACACAACTTCAGTGGCTGGATTCATGAACACACATTTAAAAGCGATGGATTGTTTGAGTTATAAAACATACCCATGTATTCGGTTGTGCATTCATTGAATGAATGAATTCATGCAGAAGTTTTTTAGATATACAGTTTATATGCATGAAACACAAAAAAGTTTACATAACTTAAATGAAAAAAAAAGAAACGAATAAAATTGTTGTCTTCAATTTTTTAATTAAATGAACTACACAATTCCCAAACCCCCTTAACCCGGTTTAACGTTTGCTTAACCCGGCGTCTCCACAGACAATATTTTATATCTTGATATATATATCAGGCAACATATTGCCAATGGAGACCAGTGTTGCCAGGTAAGGGGATTTCTCCCTCAATTAAGAGGTTTTTAGACTGTGTTGAGGGGTTTTAGGAGCAATGAATCTTTAGGGGTTTTTTAGGGAGATTTAATTTTTTTAGGGGTATTTAAAAAACTTACCTTTGGAAGTTTACTTACTTTTCCATAAAATAATGTAAAAATTTAAGAAAAAAAGATATTTGACTTCTTGGGTATTTTACCAACAATTTATAAAAACAGCTGAATTGGCAGCACTTCAAATTAGTTAGCAATCATTGCCCACTTCACTTCAAACTTTAAACGTGGAAAAACTAGAAACAAAGCAAGTCGGCCTTTGTAGTCTAGTGGAGACTGCGCTAAACTATCAACTCAGAGGTCCTCAGTTCGAATCCGGGTTCAGGCATGGTTTTTTTCGCTTTCTTTGTTCTTTACTACATTTAAGAATTATTGAAACAAAAAATCCACAAGTAAATTGTGAAAAATGTTGAGTTAAAAGACAGGAGCAACTCTAGGCTGTAAATACTTGCCGAGGTTAAGGCATAACACTGGCCTCTACTGGAAAGGTGCGAGAACAGTGAGAACAAAGAATGCGCTATTCTCATTCTCAATGAACTTCATCCCTCTTTTCATGAACTCATTGCGTTTCATCGCGAAAGAATTGAATGACGCTATGACGCAAATTTCAGAGAGTGCCTTTTTGGAAGCTTTTTATGCATTCATGCAGATGCCTAATATTTAAAGTCACTGAAGACCTGAAGGATATCTGGTCTTTTGTTTGAATTAATCGAAAAACTGTTTTTTTTAATCAAAATATTTGTGTTTTCCAAGAAACCAGCTTTTTTATTTTTCCAAATTTTAATTAGATTGCAATTTTTAGTGAATTGAATTTTTGTACACCAAAATATTCTGTTTAAATAAATTTATCATATTCTTGCTACGTAATATTAGCAACTATCGCCAATATCTGCAACTACTACGAAGTCGCGTTTTTTAGATCGCCCCAACACAAATGGAGTGTCTGGATATGCTACTGATATCTTTAACCATGGAATAGCAAAGGTTCCAACAAGACACAATTAATAACATTTCGACTGAATACTGCAAATTTTATTAACACGTATTGTTAACTTTTTCAAGTGTCCACCACATATAATTTTGTTTATAAATTGGAAATAATTTAAAATAAAATATTGAATTCTATACTATTTACACTTTTCATACAAATAAAAGGTTTCATGAAATTTCAACAAATTTATTTACAAATAAATCGTTTGAACCAAATTTCAATTTAGAGATACACATTTACTTAACAAAACATGATATGAGAAAAAAATTTAAATTAGTTTTGAAATTAAAATTCACCAAAATATACGTTAAAGTATTGAAAAGTGTCCCTATACACAACACGGAATGCGTGATATATTCAACAAAAAAGGAGTTAAATTGAAGATATTTTTGGCGAAGATGTTTTGTAACTAATTAAAAAACTTTATTTTGACATCACACACAATTTCATATCAAAAAATCAAAATTATGCAAGAACCGCAGGCTAGTTTTAAATAATCAACAAAATCTATCAATTCTTATCTTTCAGCTATTTGTTTACTCAGTGCAAGCAACAGCATGCTTAACGGTACTGGAAGCCAGGAGGTATCAACTTTAAATGTTTCGAACCAGTCAGAAAAACTCGGGAGCTATGAATTTTATCGCAAGGTTTTGGGATCCCCCAAATTTATTGTAAGTTGTTGCATTCCAGTATATTTATGTAAAAATCAGTGATGCAAAATAATTTTAAGTAAAAAATATTTTATGTCAAAAAATATCTTGCAGAACGGAATAAAATATCTTCCTTACTATTTTATACTATTATTTAAAATAGTAGTATTTATATCAAGCTGTTAGGCATGAAATGGCTAGAAACAGGGCCGTACCCACGATTTTTTTGTCGGGGAGGGGGTGGGGGGTTTGTTAAATTATTATTATTGGGGCGCCAAGCTCTGAAAATGCCGATGGAATTATCGATACATCGATTTGTTATCGATTTTTTAAGACATTTTTATTTTTATAAGATCCTTTAAGAAAACTGGCTATATTTTTCTTAATATATAACCGATACTGATGGTAAGGCTTAATTGGTGCTATTTAGGGCTAATATAAGTTTTTACAAAAATTTCAAATTAACCAAATCCTTAGACTATTTCACATTTTATAGCTGTTTGTATGTAAAAGTAAAATATTTTCTTACATAAAACCGGTATTTTCTCAAAAACTACCGTTTGAACTACGAATTATGGACAGTAAATTATTGAAGTCTGAAAATTCATCTTTCATTTGGTGTATAAAATATACGATTTATTTATTCTCGGTTGAAATAATTTCATAATTGCAGAAATATTTAAGATTTAACTCGTACAAAAATAAGACAAGAAGAATCATGAATTCCCAATTTTCGGAATGATTATTTTAAATCATGTTAATTCTATTTTTATACCATATTTGGTGAATTTATACTGTAAAAACACCTTTGAAATTTGTTTTTTTGCTTTTTAGTATGTAAAGAAAATTTTAACTATAATTTGGGATACTTTGTCTAATATCTTGTGATATATAAAAAAAAAATATACATAAACTTATCAACTGAAAGGTTTAATTATAGGCTTTTCCAATAAGATATTTTTTTTCCATATTAATAACGCGACTTTAGGAGAAAATAACGGGATTATCAGTAATAAAAAGTAAATGTAATATGAAATCGTGCCCACAGAGAGTAATAAGAAAGGGTCGAAAGCAAAAGCTGATACTCAAATTCTCACGCGATCTAAAGCTAAATATGCAGAGGTTGCTCGTTTGCCAAATGTTTTGCATCATAGTGATTCTCTTAGTTCCCCCGCTCAATTTGATAAAACAAATAAAAGTGATCGTAATATACCGAAAAACAATCGCGCTCCCAAAGCATCCCAGAATGTTTTGTCTTGCTCAAGCAGTAAATCTGCATTTTTTGATGATACTGAGAATCTCTCTTCTGACACCGTTGCTGTAATTACTGGTGCTGTTAACGCCAATGTTGGTAATGCTATTCCTGTTGTTGTTGCCGACTCTCTGATTGGTGATGCTGTGTGTGCTCTTAAAAATGCAAATGCTGCCGCTTATTCTTATGCTGTTAATGCTGTTCCTATTGTTGTTACTGACTCTCTTAGTGAGGTTTCTGCGATCGATAAAAATAATGCAATAATTGGCACTAAGGTTAATGAACAAAACGAAGGTCAGTGCTTCTCCGTTTCTAATGCTCCCGTTCGCTCCAATGACAGTGTGACAACTCATGAATTTTTGTCATCAAAACCTATCTCACATATAAATAAACATAGCAATAAACATTCAGAAATAATTAAACCAATTATTGGATGTTATGACAATGTTGGCGAAAACTTTGATGTTATAAAGCGCCGAAAGTGGTTTCATGTATCAAATTTAAGATCAACTACAACATATCAAGCGATTCAAGAATATGTGTCATCAAAAGCAAATATAGCTTCAACGGAAGTTTCCTGTTTTAGTTTAACTAAAAAAGATGTTTCGGACTCAAAATTTATAAGTTTTAAAATAGCCATACCTGCAGCACTTGTAAGTGTGGTCTACAATTCAGATTTTTGGCCATCAGGGGTGCGTGTGAAACCTTTTTATGTTTCAAAAAACTACGTGCGCCCGCCAAAACAAACTCAGCGCACTTAAAAAAACTATCTAATAATGTTAGTATTTTATCGAATAATGGCGGCATTTTGAGTCCTGTCAATAAATTTCTACACCTTTATTACCAAAATTCGGGTGGCCTCCGTACAAAGTCCACTCAGTTTTCTTTAAATATTATGGATTGTTCTTTTGATGTTATCGCTTTAACGGAGACTTGGTTACATCAGAGCATCTATACATCTGAATTCTTTGATGAAACGTTCGAGGTTTTTCGCCGTGATCGGTCATTGACATCAACTGGCTTAACAAGAGGTGGTGGTGTCTTAATTGCTATCCGTGCAGTTTATCGTTGTCAGCAGATATCATTGCTAAACACATCCGATCTCTTGGAACAAATATGCGTTCGTGTAGATTGCCCTTGGGATGGTGATGGTTCTAACTATATTAAAAGTATATATATATTTGTATCTTATATTCCACCTTGCTCTTCAAGTGAAGTTTATTCTATGCACTTTATTAATATGTTGAACGTAATTGATAGGCTCAAAGATAATGAATACCCGATTGTAATGGGTGATTTCAACTTAAGTAGTGTAAATTGGACTTATTCTAAGGATCTTTTAAGTATGATTCCGAACTCGATGTGCAACAATTTGGAAATCGATTTTTTAGACTCTATATATTCCTTGGGTCTGATTCAAATAAACTCTGTCACAAATAGCTTGAACAAAATCTTAGATCTTATTTTTATTGATAATGAGCTAAATGCCAATTGTGTTGAATCGGATTTACTTCTTTCAAATAATAGTTTTCATCATAAAGCACTTTTAATACAATTAGAAATTCTTATTAATGATACATCTGCCATAGAAGAAGATACTTTTGTTTTTGCATTTAAAAAAGCTGATTACACAGCGATATCTACATTTTTATCGAGTCTGAATTGGCGTCTGGGTTTTGGTGATATCTTGTCAGATAATTATGACTTTTTTATCGAAATTATAAATCAAGGATTTACTCGCTTTGTTCCTATTAAAAAGATAAGGAAAAGTTCTAAGCCGGAGTGGTTCAATAAAAGTCTTTCAAAATTAAAAAACCGTATGAACAAATTGTTCAAAAAAAGTAAAATAAATATATCTTTTCGTCAAAACTATTTACAGGCGCGTAGTGAATACGCATCTCTTAAAGAATCGCTCTACAAATCTCACCTTAATAAGCTGGAGTCTGATATTAGAGAAAATCCGAAGAACTTTTGGAATTTCTTAAATAAAAAAAGGAACACGAAGGGTTTCCCTAAAAATATGTTTTTTAACGAAAAAACTGCAAGTAGCACTTCAGACGTCACAAATCTTTTTGCTGATTATTTTCAATCGATTTTTTTATTAGACGACGGAGATGACGTGAACTGCCCTTTTTATTATAATGACAACCCTATTATTGATATGGGTTCATTAGTTCTTTCTGATGATGATGTCTTACAAGATTTGCTCACTCTAGACATTAATAAAGGAACTGGTCCTGATAATATTCCCCCAATATTTCTAAAAAACTGCGCAGCTGTGCTAGCCCAGCCATTAGCGCTTTTATTTAATTTATCTTTAAAGACAGGGCAGCTTTTGAATATTTGGAAAGAATCCATTATAATCCCTATCCATAAGTCTGGCTCTAGGCAAAATATAGCGAACTATCGACCGATATAAAAATTGCCCTTGATCCCTAAATTATTTGAGTCAATTGTCAAAAAACACATTTATGCTAGAAATAAAAACTCTATCTCTGAATTCCAACACGGTTTTGTTAGTGGTAAATCTACTTCTACAAACCTAACACTGTTCTCTCACTTCATTAAAACTGAAATGGAAAAAGGCAATCAAATTGACGTAATTTTTACTGATTTCGCCAAAGCCTTTGATAGAGTTCAGCACTCCATTATGGTTAAAAAACTTTCCCTAATGGGGTTTCATTCCTCTTTGTTATCCTGGCTGAGGAATTACCTTTCTGATAGGTATCAAGTTGTTCGTATTGGTAACTGCTACTCAAAATCTATTACTAACCATTCTGGTGTGCCCCAAGGAAGCCACCTTGGACCTCTATTGTTTGTCTTGTTCATCAACGATCTCCCAAACTTTTTACAGCATACTAACTGTTTGATGTATGCTGATTATGTTAAACTGTTTAATTCGGTTTCTTCAACTTCCGACCATCGACTTCTTCAAATTGATTTAAACAATATGATTAAATGGTGTTCAGTTAATAGACTTTATTTAAATGTTGCCAAATGCAACATTATGTCTTTTTATATGAAAAAAGAACCAAATTTTTTTAATTACTCAATCGCAAATAGTAGTTTTTCACGTGTCGAGTCTACATCTAATCTGGGAATTCTATTTGATAGAAAAATTTCTTTTTCCAACCATTACGATTGCATAATTACTAAGGCTAATGCAATGATGGGTTTTTTGAAGCGTAATTCGAAGGAATTTAAGGATCCATATACCCTTAGAACGTTATTTTTATCTTTAGTAAGGTCTATCTTGGAATATGGATGTGTGATCTGGGATCCATATTACGAGGTAGATTCTTTGCGATTGGAAAAAATACAAAAACGTTTCACTCGTTACATAATGTTTAAATTTAATTGGAATTTTATGCCAACGTACGTTTCTAGGTGTGCTCTTCTAGGTCTTAATACCTTAGCCTCCAGACGTAAATTTTTTTCTTGTTATTTTTGTTCGCGATATAATTATGTCACATATAGACTGCGCGCCACTCCTCGCTCTTTTAAGAATATATGCGCCTGAGAGATATTTTAGGCAAAGAGATTTTTTTTTACATTCCGTATCATAGGACAAACTATGGCCGTAATGATCCTATTAATAATATGTGCTTAGCGTTCAATTCCATAAGTGCTCAAATAGATCTCACTCTGAATAGACAAACTTTTAAACAAAATTTATTAAGAATTGTTTAAAATGAATTTATAAAAGTGTAATATTCTTTAATATAATTATGTTTACATTTTATTAGTTTTATATCATATTTTTTTTATAATTTATATGTTATTACTCAAACTGTTAAACGATTGTTGATAGTTAAAATATAAATAAATAAATAAATAAATAAAATCTCTAATATAATGAAATATGTTTTCAAAATATGTATGGTTTGTATTTGTTTCTGACAGATACTTTAATTCCCTTTCAAATAACGTGTCAATATTTAAGATCGATTGGTTATTGGCAAAGATATAGATTTTTTTTTAATAGATATTTTAGAAAAAAAGAAATTTTTAAATCGATATTTCGATAATTCCTTTCGTATATCTTATTTTCTCAATGAGTACTTTAAAACTGCGTTTTTAAATCTTGGCGCGCTGGTAATCGGAATCGTGCCTAATGATTTATTGCAACTATATATATGATACAAAATAGTAATGTAGATGTATGCATACTTAAGTACTAAAGTATAACTACAAAAGTACTACATCTAGCAACTATGGGTGTAAGCTCAACTTTTTTCGTTTGACATGATTTTGACAAAATTGTAGGTATTGTCGAAAAGGAATCAAAACAAACACAGAATATAAGGGGAACTTTTTAAAGTCTACCTGGTTAATATGCCTTGCTGAGCGTCTGGTGGTCAAGATCCAAAAGCGTCATTTAAAAACCAACTCGCTGTCATGGCAGAATAACCAGGTAGGGCCGGCTCGCTTAGTGCCCTCACGCATTAAGGGCCAAATAGACTACACAGACTGTTTGCGCAAACAAGACTTTTTTCTTGATTTCGCAGACTTGATTTTTTGGTTCAAATTCTATTAAATTTTTCTTTTCTGCTTCCATTTTCATATATTTTCCTTCACGCACATCTTCACTCTATAAAACTTTCGGGATTATGGCAAATCGGTGTGATTTTCACTACACACTATACAGACGGTTTGCGCAAACACAACCAAAAATTAAAATATTTGAATTTTTGCGCAGACATCTGCACAAACCTAAAACAGCCAAATACACTGTCGAACAGTCTGTGCAAACACGTGTTTTGCAAAAAAGCAAAAAATAAGTTTAACCAAAAATCAACAGCAAAACATGAACATAAAGAAACTCGAGATGAACAGCTGATTTTGACAACTAGCTCGCTTTTCTCTGCTTTCTACTTCATTCCTCTCCAAGTCGACCCTACCTGGCTATTCTGCCATGCTCGCTGTCTGTATTGATGACGAGAGTTCCTAGGAAAATCACGATGACGCAAACCAAAGATTTACCCTCTACCAAAATCGTTTAACGTGCCTAAAGAAGTTTTCACTTCAAAAAAGTATGAAGATTTAATGAAATATTTTTGAGAACAAATAATAATTTCTTTACATAGCTTCGAGAAGTATGCCATAGATCAGTGAAAAATAACCGAATAATTATAAAATTTTTGTATAATCAAGAAGATAAAAAAATATTAAATACGTATTTTTTAAATTACATTTTTTCATATTTAGGGCTTCTATTTTCCATGAACCCTTAAATTGGATTTTTCCCCATACAAATCGTATGGAAAATCTAAAACAAAAAGCGCGACTTCTAAACCTTAACCGATTTTTTAAGACTTATAGAGATGGATCCTATGACCCTAAGAAAGAGTTTAAGCTGCGAAAATGAAACTCGATTTTTGAAAAAAACCACCCTTATGTATATATAATTTTATTGTTACGGACTTTTTGAATATCTTTGAAAAAAATCTGTTTTATTTTTTCATAAATATCTAGCACATGATCCGTAAAACCTTTTAGGGTTATTAGATACTCTCAAGGCAATGTTTTTTCTATAAATATTACCCAAAAAAGGTTATTATCAGGTGGCAAATAGTTATGCTTTTTGGAACGGAGCCAAATTTAGGCAGTTCTTTTTTTTAATATACCAAGTAAAATTCCCTGGGACATTGTTTCTTTATATAAGTTAGGGCCAGAGATATGAATTTTTTATTAAAAAGTAAAGTAAAATAGTCGTTTTAAACTGTTCCAAAACTAATCGCGTAAAACTTCAACTAAGTTAAAAAATTCAGCTGGCAGGCTGTCAGCACCCGCTGACTTGTTATTTTGAGTCGCTAGATAGCAACTCGAACCTCTTCATGGCTAGGTCGTGATACTGCCACTCCGTCATCGTTGATTGGTGTTGCTGCACTGTGTTCTCCATGGGCGAATTTTTGAAATCATAGCCAATAAGAAGATTGGAGAAGTACTGTCTCCACAAAATCAGCACACACCAGATCTCTATTTTCATCTCTAAAACTGGATTCTAGGGCTTGAAACCTTGGGTTAGATGCTTTACCTGCTGATAAAATTTTCGTGCATCCTTCTTGCCCTGGTACACCTCTAGTTCCTCACGCTCGCGCTTTTCCTGCTCTCTTTTTTTATGCGTCTAAAAAGGCGCCTCTCTTCCTTCCTCTTTTCGCACAGCTCGCGTTACAGCTGACTGCAGCGTTTTTCTGTATGCGGCGTTTTTTACTTCTGTCGCGATGCGACACTCCTGATCGTACCATTAGTTCCGAGGTTGCGTGTGCCGGAAACCAAGGGCTTTCTCAGCGGCAGAGCGCATGGAGTGGGATATGTGCGCCCAAAGTTCGCCGGCTCAGGGGCTGGTTAGTTGAGCATAGCCAAGAGTTGAGCGGAGTAGGCCTCGGCAGTCCGTTGTAATTGCAGCTTAGCGACATCTAGCTTTCGTTGCATTCCTGTGCGTATGTTCTTCACATTGTACAATCGCATGCGGATCTTGGCTGCAAGAAGATAGTGGTCGGATTCAATGTTGACCTCCGACACGTACGCATATCCAGAACAATAGAGGCATTCCTTCCGTCGATTTTTTTTTTATTCGCCCGGATTATGGAATCTTCCAAAGATACGTATACCCGAGCTATACGCATGCACGCTTTACATTCTAGGTCCTGCCCGGATCAGCCGGGGCAGACAGAATGCACCTACGTACTAAAACATTCCGCTTTTCAGCGGAATTTAAAAATTCAATACATATAAAACGCGTATTTAAGTATATTTAATTCTATATAAATAAACAACATCGAATTAAATGATAATGATTATCAGTTTAAGGCACTAGAAAAACATTCCTGATTTCAAAAACAATTCCAAAGCACTAAACTCATTTTAACTGGTTTGCTGCCATTGTCCAACCCGAGGTAAATCTCATATCCAAAATCCCAATTAGTTGGATATGCATTTGGGCCAACGCAGGCATAAACTTGTGTGGAAAAGAGATATACTCTGGCACACCAGTCCAGGTGATAGTTTGAATTCAGTCTAATTTAATCACAATTTGATTTAAAATTAAAAGATTGAATAATTAAAAAGGAAGTTTTAAAAACGATTCATATTTGATGGTGCTTACTTTATAAAACATAATATCGAGACAAAAAGGAGAAACAGAACAATCTCAATTACCGATAATACATTGTTATAAAACTGCGTTAGGTATAATAGGATGAAGTTAAATTGGTTTAATTATTAAGAAAAATTAATCATGTTGAAGTTGTTATTGAAATCACTGCACATACACCATAAAGGTTCATGAAGAGAGTAATTAGAATCGCACTGACTCAACTTGAAAAACAGAAAATGTCTAGTTCCTTGGGATGTTAAAATTTAGAGCTGATATGAGATATTGCGAATTAATCACGAAGTAATTTATACAGAAACGTGACATTAAGCATCATTCTTCTATTTCTTAGGGAAAGTCGTAAATTAATCTTAAGGCGTATTTCATACGATGGAAGCATAATATTGGGATTCAAATGACTGTGACGTAAAGTAAAAAGTAAAAACTGTTTTTGAAAAGTTGGCGTCGATGTAGACATTATATTGTGGGTTCCATACAACTGATGCATTTTCAAGAATTGGCCTTACGAGAGAGGTATATAATAATTTAGTAGTAAAGGGATCACTGAATTCTTTAGCCCATCTTTTAATGAAACAAAGGACTTCTCTTGCCTTATTTATCACCATATTAACGTGGACATTGAAGCGAAGTTCTGATTCTGAAACACCAAGATCGAGAAAACTGTAAACTAAGGTTCGTAACATATTTATAACCCACTTGCCAGCATTGCATGTTTTAACAAAAAAAATTATTTTTCGACATCACTGTAAAAAAGAGCATACTAAATGAGAGAAGTATGAGACAAAGCGATCTTAGTTTTTGTTGTACATTATTAGTATACCAATTGATTCTAATGCACAGTTAACTTTTTGCTTGCTGCTACAAATTTTGATGCATTTTTTGCGTAACATATTTATAACCCACATTCGATAAAGTGTTTCCAGAGTAAAGGGACGTATATTTTAAAGAAAAAAAATTACTCTTTCTGCAAAAAATAATTATTTTCTGCAAAATGCCACGCGGAACTAATTTAACAGGTGAAGAAAAAGGAAAAATTTTGGCATATAAGGACAGTGGGCTTAACATAAGCGAGATATCCAGAAATATTGGCAGAAGTCGACGAGTTGTGAAAAACTTTTTGGATGATCCGGCAAACTATGGTGCTAAGAAGCGATCCGGAAGGAAACATTCCCTTAGTGACCGCGAAAGAAGGCTTATTTTTCAAAAAGCCAGCAATTCTACTGCGTCCTGCTCCAAATTGGCCTCGTATGTGGGGAACAAAGTCAGTAAGATGACCATTTGCAGAGAGCTTAAAAGGTGCTCACACATTCGCAGCGCAAAAATGGCAAAAAAACCTAAACTGCTACAACGTCACAAGACTGCGCGCCTAGAGTTCGCTGAGAAACACATGGACACCAATTGGCAATCCGTAAGAAGATAACAATTGACACTTTTATATATTATTTAACGGTATATCATCAAAATAGCTAATTTTTTCGGACGAGAAAAAATGGAATTTAGATGGCCCTGATGGATTCCGTCACTATTGGCATGACCTACGTAAGGAGCCACTATACTTTTCCAAAAGAAATTTCGGTGGCGGATCAGTAGTGGTGTGGGGTGCATTTACTAGCCGCGGCACTCTGCAATTGATGTTTACATCTTCCAAAATGAAAAGCTCGGACTATGTTGCTGTGCTGGAGAGAAGCCTAATCCCTTTTTTAGAAGAAAATAGAGAGATACCTTTCCTGTTCCAGCAAGATAACGCCCGTATTCACACCAGCGCTGAAACAAAGTCCTTCTTAGCAAGGTGTTCTGTTGAAACTATGGATTGGCCGGCCTGCTCCCCAGATCTCAATCCAATTGAGAATATTTGGGGAATTCTTGTCAGAAGGGTTTATGCCGAAAATCGTCACTTTGAAAGTGTTGAGGAGCTACGACGAGCCATTGAGGAAAATTGGGAAAGCCTTGAAATCAGTTTATTGGAGAATTTAATTCGATCAATGAGGAAAAGAATTTTCAAAGTAATTCAGGCCCATGGAAGCCATATATCTAAGTAATTGCTTACATTCTAGCTTTAAAAATCACTTTAATACTTAATTTTAAAACAAAAAACTTTATATGGGTTATAAATATGTTACGCAAAAAATGCAGCAAAAATTGTAGCAGCAAGCAAAAAGTTAACGGGGCCTTAAAATCAGTTGGTATTCTAATAAAGTACAACAAAAACTAAGATTGCTTTGTCTCATACTTCTTTCATCTGGTATGCTCTTTTTTACAGTGGTGTCGAAAAATTATTTTTTTTGTTAAAACATGCAATGCTGGCAAGTGGGTTATAATTATGTTACGAACCTTATTTCTAAGTTAGTGTTATTTATAGTGTAATTTATGTTATTAGCAGATCTACGCGAGAATGTGATTTGCTTACATTTTTTAAGTTAAGATTTAATATATTTAAACTACACTATCCACTAGTCTATTTAGATCAGATTGTAAAAGATGTCGTTCTTCGAGTGATTTGTAACAAAGAAAAAGTTTCACGTCGTCAGCGTACATTAACACGTTACAGTGTTTTATTACCGCAGAAAGATCATTAATGAATAGCAAAAACAAAACCGGTCCAAGATGACTGTCTTGAGGAACGCCAGAAGTGACCGAAATACTTTTTGAAAGAGAATTCTTATATAAAACCTTTTGAGTACGTCTATATAAATACGAATTTATCCAATTTAATAATGTGACAGGAAACCCAATAAGGTGTAGTTTTTTCAAAAGAAGATTATGATTTATACTGTCGAAGGCTTTGCTAAAGTCCGTATAAATAACATCAGTCTGCAGTCCCAAAGTAAAACAATTTATAACACTCGTAGTAAACTCTAAGAGGTTTGTTGTAGTGGAACTTCCCTTCAGAAAACCATGTTGAAAGCCAGAAATGGTGGAAGACACGGAGTGGGTTAGTTGATCAGTTATGATTTTCTCAAATAACTTAGGGATTGCACTTAATTTTACAATAATCTTGCAATATCTTGGAGTCAGATTTATGAAGGGGTATAATGTAAGAATCCTTCCATACAATAGGAAAATAACCACTATGCAAGGAAATATTAAAAATGTTTACTAGAGGAGTACACAGATTTGTAGCACATTGCTTTATAATACAGCTTGGAATTTCATCAGGGCCGGTCGTAAAAGAGGATTTTACTTGTCAAAGATAACACATAACAATATTTGGGTCTATTACAGGAGTTTCAAAAGCGTTAACTGGCGGGAGAAAAGTATACACCGTGCTAGTATTAAATGGTATATCGGAATAAGTTGATTTAAAGAAGTTTGTAAACATGTTAGAAATTACATTGTCACAAGATGATTCTTCCTGATTGAATTTCATAGGGGGTGGAAAGCTGGAGGCGGAGGATTACAACGTGATCAATTTGGTTTCGCGTTTTTTGATCCGGGGACAGCCAGGTGGCCTTGTGGATGTCGAGGTGTTTAAATCTGGTGCTACTAACTACTACGTAACCTGCCGCGGCGAAGTCGATCAGTCTTAGACTGTTATTCGTATAGGTCTCATGAAGACTGAACTGACCGACAGCGGGGCCAAAAATGCCTTCCCTTCCGACTTTCGCATTAAAATCGCTGAGGACTATTTTCACTTTATGGACCTGAAGGTGATCGTATACGTCCTCAAGACTAGCGTAGAAAGAGTCTTTGACAACTTCGTCCTATTTCTCCGTCGGACCGTTAGGCTCATATAGAAGAATTTCGCTTAAATGCGGATCGTGGCTAGTCGGATGTGAACCGGATCCGGATGCACATCTGGATTCGCGATTCTCCACATGGCAGCTGTAGTAGATATCGCAGTCTGTTCGTTTAGAGCAGCCTTGCCCTTTTCATCGATGGGTGGATGTCGGTGATGTCAGCCTTCCCTATAAAGGGTCCGGACATTCCAGGTGCATTAGAGTGAACCTTATTTGTATGAGGAACATTTCCAAGCACTTCATGGAGCATCCCAATGGCTCAAACTGAGCTAATAGATGAAAGAAAAATTCGTGTAAAATTTTAGTGAGATCGAAGTCATATAAACCCGTGCGCACACGGCATACAGTTTGCACAAGTGCATGAAAGAAAAAAATTTTGTGGCACGGATATCACAAAGATTTCAGATGAAGCCTTTAGCAGAGCCGAAATTGCAATAAAATCAGCTAGTGATTTTTTTCTTTTTATATTGAAAAAACTTTGTTGATGTTGTTGTTTCTTTGGAAAGATTCGTTAGAACAATTATTTGTTCTAACTTTGTTCTAATCAAACCACTAGAATTTGTACATAAAATCAAGTATGATTTAAACTATCAAACATTTAGAATTTGTATTTAAATCATATAAAATCAACGTGAAAAACATTTTTTTTTTAATATCTACAGTTCAGATTTTTCGTTTTTTCCAAAAAATTTTCAGTTTAATAAGGGTATTCACCTCAAATTACTTGAATAACTCAGGGGACAACATTTTTATTTTTGGATTTTCCCAAAAATATTTGTATTATTTTCTACTAATCTTGGTGCGCTGATTTCAAAACTATTATTACTTTTTTTCTAGCATCACCAGTTTTTGAGGTAAACGTAATTAAACGATTTCACTGACATTTATCTCAAAAACAAGTGATGCTAAGAAAAAAGTAATAATATTTTCGAAATCAGCGCACCAAGATTAGTCGAAAATAATACAAATATTAATGGGAAAATCCAAAAATAAAAATTTTGTTGTCCCCTGAGTTATTCTAGTAATTTGAGGTGAATACCCTTATTAAACTGAAAATTTTTTAAAAAACAAATTAATATTAGCTGTTTCCTCAGGCCTGTAGCCAGACCTAGAATTCAGAGGGGGCAGGCATGAATTTGAGGTGGCAATTTTTTGTTTTTTTCATTTAAATAAAAAAACAATTTTTAACATGTGAAATGAATACATTGCACATATTTTTTAACCCTCATCGGTCCCCTGTATGCGCACGCATACAATTTTGGTCTTTAACCTTCAATAAAATAAAAACGGTTCAGCGGAATGACCTTGTATTTTGCAAAGTAGAATTATTTTGCCTGAACAACCAAAAAAACCCGTTTTTGAATTTGTACCCTTACCGTATTTCCCTGTGCAGTTATAGTTACGAATCGGTCCCTGTGTATGTGCGCGCATACACATAAGCAGGTACCTGGAATTGCCGCTTATTGTTGTGTGTCGATTTATAGCACGCTCCTATTTTTTCGTGTTATGAAATTCAGTTTGTTCTGGAACACACATAAGTGAAGTTTGTTTGCGCATTTATTTGAATTTTGGTTGTGTTTCGAAGTACACCTAATCCTGATTTTACACGGTCTTTTTTTACACGATTTTGAAATAACACGGTCGACAGAAATAAACTTATCCTGTTTTTACACGTTATTTTTAAAATAACACGACAAAACTTATCCTGTTTATCCTTGAATATGAGATTATTTTTTATTTTTAAATTGTGTTTTTATTTCCTGAAAACTTTAAAATGATTTTGTTTTTTATGTTACTTGAAGATGTGATTTTTTTTTAATATTTAGGTTGTGTTTTTATATCTAAAATGTGTAAATTTTTTAATTTTTGTTTTTATTTCTTTAAAATTATAAAATGACTTTTATCATTTCTCCCTGCGGGAGTTTCATTATTCGGTCTGTATTTCAAATTTTTTCTACATATATTCAAGCTCGAGACCATTTTGAAAATTTAATATGAAGCTAATAAATGAAAATTCATATTAGAACAAAATGGTCTTGAGCTTGAATAAATGTAGAAAAAATTATAAAATGATTATAATATGTGAAATAAAATGAATATGATATACTGAAGAACAAAATATGTGTTTGTTTTACCGAGTTATTAATTTTTGTAGTCTTTTTGAGGTTGTTGAACCAATCTAATATTTTTCCATTACGGTGTGTCTTTTTTTACACGATTTTTTTTTACACGATATTTTCTGGAACGTATGTACCGTGCAAAAACAGGATTAGGTGTATTTGATAAAAAATGGAAAGAGTTTTACGTGAAAGAAGGCAGCGAGATGAACTAGAAATGGATTTTGATTTGAAAAGCGAAGCGGGCGAATCTCCGTGCAATAGTGACGATGATTTTGCATTATCAGACGAGGAGAATGATGAAAGTGAAGTTAGCGTGCATTCGGATGAAGACGACATTGAGCCACTTGAGCAAAATTTAGCAAAATTTAATCCTGAAAATAAATATTTTTCAAAAAATAAGAAAATTGAATATTCATCGCAACCATTTGAAGTAAATCGAAGAAATTCATTTCGACGTGCAGAAAATTTCACTTCAGGTAAAATTCTACCCTCTTTGTTATGGGCTCATGTTCATTATATGTTTCATTTTTGTTATAATTCAGGTCCAAAAGTATTAGCAGTTGCTACTATAGTTGATGTTTCGTCTGCATTTCACATGTTCCTTGAACCGGTTGGGAATATTATTTTGAACATGACGAATTTATATGGTGTGCGAAAGTACAAAGACGACTGGGAAAACATTGATTTGGACACTCTGCACGCATACTTTGGATTGTTGCTGCTTTCTGGTGTATATCGGCCATACGGTGAATGTGTCACTAAACTGTGGAATGACGAAACTGGTCGGCCAATATTTAGAGCAACAATGTCTTTGAAAATGTTTAAGCGTATCCATGGTTGCATTCGATTTGATGACCGCGAACAACGTATGGCCAACACTGCATCTACAAGTACTTCTGTACGTGGCAAATTGGCACCGATTCGAAATGTATACGATAAATTGAATCATAATTTGAAAGTTGTATACACACCATGAAAAAATATTACCGTAGATGAACAGTTAGTGCAGTATCGTGGGCGATGTCCGTTTCGTCAGTATATTCCATCCAAGCCGGCGAAATATGGCATCAAAATTTGGGTGCTATGCGACTCAAAAAGCTGGTTTGCATACAACACACAAATATATGTTAGTCGGAATCGTAATGCCCCTCCTGAACGTAATCTCGGACGGCGTGTTATTTTAGATTTGGTGGAAGGTCTTTCTGACAGAAATATAACAATATGACGACTTTTTCACTTCGTATGAATTGGCAGAAGATTTACATAAGAATCGCTGAAAAATAGGACTGAAATTCCTTCAGTTCTACTCGACATACGTCAAAAGCCAATTTATCATACAGAAGTTGTATATAAACATAAATTGCAAGCAGTTATGTTGTCATATGTTCCTCGCCGGTACCGATTTATGACATTGCTCAGTACATACCACAATGTTGTCAGCATAAATGAGAATAGTGAAAAGAAGATACCTTGCATCATTGAAGACTACAACAAAACCAAGAGTGGAGTTGATACTATGGATCAAATGGTGGCTACGTACACATGCAAACAAAAAGTCAATCGGTGGCCAATGGCAGTATTTTGTGACATGCTTGATGTTAGTGCGTTGAATGCTTTCGTGACGTTCATTGCGTTGTTCCCGGATTGGAAAAATTCTAAACCGAACCATAATATTCGTCGTCGCCTTTTTATCGAGGAACTTGGATTGAATCTCGTTGAAAAATAGATCACTAAACGTAAAAAAACAACCTTAAAGTAATGATGCTTCCAGTTTTATTCAAAGAATTCGGGAGATTCGCCATTTACCAAGTACATCAAAACGAGGCCGATGCTACATCTGCACATATAAAAATAACAACAATCTTTTTGCTACACGCTGTGAAAAGTGTAGAAATTTCATTTGTGATGAACATAATTTCAATTTATGCGAAAAATGTACAAATAATTGACAAAAGTAAAAATTCCATTTTTTTTCCTAATGTATGCAATATTCTAATTAATTTCATTCTAAATCTACCTTTATGAAGTTCAAATGTATTAATATGATAGTAAACAATGTAATAAACATAAAAAATCACAAAACATAAGTGGTTGTTAATTTTTTTTTAGCTTTTTTACAATTAAAAATATATGTGTATGCGCGCGCATACAATTGGAGCGATTAGATGTATTTCTCGAGGGGCAGATGAGGGCTAAAAAACAGTTAATTTTATAATATTTACATGGATATGTAAATCTTTTTATACATGAGATTAATACATAAAAAATAATATAAAAATTAATTCAAGACTTCATAATAAAATGAAGGTAAAAATACAAGATTTATTTAAAGTGGCTAGAAATATAAGAAAGTAGCGAAATAGGCTAACATATGTATAATAGCGCATTCTTTTCTGGAAAAAATTCTACATTTTTTCTGACCTCTTCAAGATATCTGCATTTTTTCCAATCTTTTCTAAAAAAAATATTGACCTCAAAATAAATCGTGTTCTTTTCTCGAAAATTCTGACCGCAAAAGTATAACAAATGCAGAATTTTCTGACCTGTAAAATTCGGCGGTTCTGCATTCTGCTCTCTAGTAATACCAACATAAAACCAAAAAAAAATAATTTTGACAGTAATATTATATGCTATGACAATTGTGAGAAACAAAATGTTCCAATTTTGAAAAATTTGTTAAATTGAATCCAAAACAATTTTGATTAAAATCGTTACTTTTAATAAAATTTAACAGCTCAATAAGTATTTCTTAAAAATTCCATGCAGTGCCGCACTATACATAACCTCAATCGCAAATTAATCGGAATTCAAAACAACAGTGCAGCCAATATCAAATGAAAAAAAATGTTGCTTTTTCCGTTCTTTTCTCAGCTCAAAAGAAGTCAACATTCTGTAAATTCAGGTCAGAATCTAAAAAATTCTGCATTCTGTGAAGTCAGACTTTTTTTCAGGAAAGAATGCGTTATAAGACATTTTTTAAGTAAAACAAATAAAAAATTGAATTAACCTGCATCCGTCGTTTTCATGAAATTGATGCAAATTTTTTATTCAGATTTATATATTAAGAACAAACATGCATGTTTTGATTTAAATCTTTTGCTTTTTTAAATTTTTGCTAGAATTAAGATTTGCAGTTTTTTCTTATTGTAAAATTAATAAACATTCATCATGCTTAAAAAAAATTTAAAAATTAAAAACATTTCAATGAATTATATATATTCTTTTTGTATCTACATCAAATTGGTGCACAACGTGCTTTTCATTTCTAGAAAGTTCCTATGGATGTGGGTTAAATAATTATTAAAATTCAAATCTTATTTTTTGGTAGCAAATGTTGGCGACCCAGTAGAAATTTGAATTTTGTTAAACAAATTTCATATACATATTCAAGTCATGAATACGGTGAATGTGTATATTTTTTATTTTTTTAAACTACACTAATTTTAAAGCAATAAACAAATATATCAACAAAATGCATATTAATTATTCATTTAAAGTTTTTCATTGTCTGATTTGGCCAGGGGGGGCAAACGGTTGTAGCAATGCCCCTCCTGGCTACAGGCCTGTGATTCCTTATTCCAAATGGGATTGCATATGAATATATTTAAAACAAAAATAAATGTTTTTTTTCTTTCTTGCACTTGTGCAAACTTTAAGCCGTGTGGGCTTATATTACGGGTTTATATGCATCCGATCTTGCTAAAATTTTTCACGAATGTTTTTATCATCAACTGCAACAGTTTGAGCCCTTGGGGTGATCTTTTTAAAGTAAGGTCCACTCTAAGGTGCATATCCGAAAATCATTGTTCGTTTTTCGTTTGCGGTGGTTGTCAGCGTAATTGGGGTTCTCTTACCGAGGCTGGTTTGGTTTTCATTGGGCAGTAATAAGTAAAGAGGCGGGACCCAAACCCTACGCACATTCCATGTTTAAGGTCCACGGCACGACCCCTCAAGTTTAACGTCAAGAGAACGACTAGGGAGTTTTGGACAAAAATTATATTCTAATATAATCTATACTTTGAATCTATATTATGAAAATTCTGTATATAAGACAATTTTGGTCGTATAAGACTAAAATTTGGTAATTTAGTTCATATGGTTACTTTCGGCAGCTGTACTAAAAATGGGCGTAGTCTCACTATGTTTACGCCCTTTTTATTTATTAATTTTGTCCACGCTCAACCTCAACAGGTTTTATAGCAAATTAAAAATATAAAATAAGATATTGAATACAATTCAAAAATATAAAATACGATTTTGATTGAATTCAAGTATTATTAAAAAATTAAAAAGTTTTAATAAATTGAAAAATAATGCTGGCATAATAAAAAAGTTAAGTCAAAACGATAATATCAGATAGCATAGCAGGGTTGCGTTTTCAAGACAAACAAGGCCAAGTTAGCAACATTATAAATATCGCGTTATCAAGACAAAGTCAAGTTAGCAACAATTTTTATACCTTGAAACCGCAGGAGTCGTATGATAAACACGGTCTCATACCTAATAAAACACCACTCCAATAAGGTCATAAATACTATATATCAAGAAAAACTAGATCTTATTGGCCACTCATATATTATATTACATAATATATTATAAATCGATCTAACGTAGTGTTTCAAGAGATAAAAACCAAGACACCACGGTACTGCCGACAAATGTAATCACATTCACAATACTGCAATTGAAGATGCACAGGTTTAGGTCCATTCAGATTATTTAGATGTACATACACCAGAATTTATCCATATCAGGCGTAGGTCCATTTATCCATTTAGATTATTCTATTAATGTATTTACAAACATCACCAGGTGCATCAGGTATATGTTTGAGAGAACGTGATCATAATCAACGACGGTACTGCAGGTAATCTATAATTTTATGTTTGATTGAGTCCATAGATTCACTTAAGGATATAACATCAGATACAAAATTAAAGTCACTGCACGCGCTTCTAAGTGGTTAATTTTGCAAATAATTAGTTCTACAAAAGTGCATGTGGAGTAACTCAAAAGATCTTCTTGGACGAAGAGGAATATGAAAGTATATTTTACTCAATAAATATGGACATATCCATGTAAAAGTTTAATAATCCAACAAGCATTTATTATTCTCCGATTTTTTAAAGAAGGAAGATCAAAGAGTTGTAACCGATATTCATAAGGTGGCAAGTGAAAATCAGTATTACAATAAAGATAGCTTAAGCAAAACAAAAGAAATTGTTTCTGCACTGATTCAATGTCATCTATGTAACGTATTCTAGCGTATTCTAAGATAGGGAAGTGAGTAAGGTTTTCGTTATGAATGGATCATTAAACTCTTTTGCCCAACGTTTAATAAATCCTAAAGTACTATTTGCTTTATTTATTATTTTATCAACATGCATATTAAAGCGTAGTTTAGGATCCGTTGTAACTCCAAGATCATTGAAAATATCTAAATACTGTAGGGAAAATACAGTCAATAACCTAAACGAGTCAATAACCTAAACATGCATCACTTGACATTTTGATATTACCAAATTGTCAAGCTGATTAAGCATACTTACAACATTCCAAGGCACTTGAGTTACCAGCGTTTAGTCACCTATCTCAAGTTGCGCTTGAAGTGAACTAGTGATTCATGATTATATATTTTCCTTACCTTTCGTTCAACAGAAATCATTATTAAATAAACAGTCTTAAATTAACTACTGAACTGAAAAGTGTATTCTTTAAAGGGTTCAACATGGCGACCGTGACAGGACTCGAAGTCCGAAGAACTTATAAACTGAAGTGAAAAAAATAAAGTTATTTTTAAAGTGAATATCTAAAGTGAAAAAACTTACAAACTGAAGTGAAAAAAAAATTTTTTTTAAAAAATGAATATTTAAAGCGAACAACTTATAAGCTGAAAAAAAAAAATTTTTTTTGACAAGGACTTAAAGTGAATAACTTTAAAGTTAAATACTTATAAAGTGAAAAAAAAAAAATGTCGTGGTGGAAAAAAATTCTATCTACTATACCCTTAATCTTCGCCGGGTATGAAGTAGGAAAAACGGTAGAAGAAAACGACAAAAACGAAATAATTTAAGCACTGAGCACGGAAAAAGCCAAAATAAACAATAAAGAAACTCTTATAAAAAGTGAAGGAATTAACTTGGCGGAAATCACACTAATAATCATTTCAGTAGTGATCGTCATAATTTATATTATTAAAGTAATTAAATCAGCAATAAAAAAGAGCCTCAATGGCATTGCTCGCGATCAACCGAGAATTTAAAAATCACAAGTATGCTACTAATTAACATTATAAAGAGTGACGAGTGCCTCAAGCCGGAGGCCCAACACCCCCCAACGATTGGGAATGGGGGAATAGAAGTGTCTTCATCTTATCATCATTATCATCTTCATCATCAACAACAAATACAAGAAACATCTTCAGCCCCACCTTTATCAGCCAACTGAAACAACAAGCGTAACGTAGCAGCTAGTGAGCAGAAAAAAAAAATGGGTGACAACAGTTGTAAATTCCAAAATTTATAAAAAAACAAAAAAAAAATTATTTTATTTATAATCATGTTATCAGGTAATTATAAACATGCAATGGGAAACCATATTAGATAGTTTAGAACCATTCAAACTTAAATTTAAGCAATCTTATAAATGTCTAAGTCAAAATAGGACAATAAAAACAGAAACTTTAAGTAAGCACATAACAATTTTAATTGAATCGTTTAATAATATTAGAGCGACCCTACACAGACAATACGATAGGTACTCAACTGTTCACAGAGAACAGGCGGACGAGATTTTTTTTACATTTAGAGACAAATTAATAAAAGTTTTCCACAAGCATAATATAGCCATTAAAGTGCCTCTTACCCTAAGCTGTGAGGTAAATAAACTAATTGTAGAAACTGATGATAGCGATCAAGCTGATTTAGAAACAGACGAAGAAATTGAAACTATCAAAATGCCGCGAACAGAGGACGATATTTTAGATAAAGCAACAAAAATTGTACCAGTGTTTGATGGTAATGTAAACGAGTTGAAGAGTTTTCTTGATGCTTTAACGCTGATTGAAAGAATTAAAGACACACATGAGTTGATTGCTATTGAGGTTATAAAAACTAAACTGAGGGGACAGGCAAGGAATTTAATAACAAACGAAAACACCATACAGGCAATTACAAATAAATTGAAATCCTCCATAAAAGGTGAGTCATCTGAATTGTTATGTTCAAAACTAATGAACATTAAACAGCAATCCAAATCAGCCACCGCATATGCCGAGGAAATACAAGACATAACGAAAAAACTAGACGGAGCCTACATACGAGAGGGCTATCCACAGAATATTGCTCAAAAATTAATAGTACAAAATACAACGAAAGCAATTGCCAGAAATGCTACAAGTGATGAAGTAAAACTTATTATTAAAACTGGAAACTTCACATCTTTTAATGAGGTTGTTTCTAAATTCGTAGAAGCTAGCACAGAAGCTTCAACTTCAAACTCCTCCATATTTTACCTTAACCGCCAAAGCCAAAGCCATAGGAATAGCGGATTCCGTAACAATCGCGGACGCGGCCAAGGCTGGCGTCAGAGTAGTAATTTTAATAACAATTACAATAACAACAATAATAATGGGCGTCATAGTAATTTTAGTAACAACAATAATAACTGGCGACGCAGAAGCCAGAATAACAACAATAGAAATCAATCAAACCATTTTGAAAATAGGGGGCGAGTAAGAATGATGCAGGAAGTGTCGGGAAACGAGATTTCCCCCCAAAATATGGGGGGTCAGCATCAAAATTAAAAGAACACAAAAAGGATACTAAATCAATATTCCATCTGAATCTTAATTTAAGTAGTTTTATCGAAATCCATATATCAACTAATAAAAATCTTAATACATTTCTAGTAGACACTGGAGCGGATGTCTCACTAATTAAAATCAGCTCGCTCAATGCATTTAAATTTGACACACAAAACACTATTCAAATAACTGGAATAGGACAAGGAACTATCAATTCTTTAGGGACAATCCAAATTGATTTAAAAGTTAGAAATTTTTTAATTCCTCATAAATTTCACATAATTTCAGATACATTTCCCATACCTTTTCAAGGCATATCGGGTTTAGATTTTCTTAAAACATACAATGTCACTATTCAATATGGCCAAAATACAAATTCAAATTTACTTTCATTAAGACCATTTAATTTAAATTATCCAATAGATATTCCACTGCTAGAAAGTTTCAAGGATGACGCTTTCATACTACCCGCACGCGCTGAGGTTTTCAGAGCTATTAAAATTAACAGCGAATGTTCTGATTTGATTATACCAAGTCAAACAATACAAGATGGGGTGTATGTTACCGGCTGCATAATTTCAAAAAATGTTCCTTATGTCAGAATGATCAACACAAATTCTGAAAATAAATTTTTGAGTAATGTTTACTTAAAGCATGAAAACTTATCTGATTATGAAATGTTTTACACATCCAATAGTGACCATCACAGAAAACAAACCATTTTAGAGAAACTAACGAAAAATTTTCCTGAAATAGCTAGAACAGAATTATTTCAATTATGTTCCAAATATACTGATATTTTCGCATTAGAAACCGATAAAATAAGCACAAACAGTTTTTACAAACAAAAATTGAGATTGTCTGACAATAATCCTGTTTACATCAAAAATTATCGGACGCCACACTCACAAAAAGACGAAATAATTAGACAAGTTGAAAAACTTCAACAAGACGGGATCGTCGAACCGGCGACGTCCAATTACAATAGTCCAATTTTACTAGTACCAAAGAAATCATTATCAAATAATCCCGAAAAACGATGGCGTTTGGTAGTCGATTACCGACAAATAAATAAAAAGCTGATAGCGGACAAATTTCCTTTACCAAGAATTGAGGATATTTTAGACCAACTTGGCAGAGCGAAATTTTTCTGTAGTTTAGATTTAACATCTGGTTTCCATCAAATTGGATTGGACGAAAAATCTCGAGACATCACTTCTTTCTCTACGGAAAACGGTTCATTTCGTTTCACGCGTTTACCATATGGTTTAAAAGTAGCCCCAAATTCTTTTCAGAGAATGATGAATCTAGCATTCACAGGGTTGTCACTTTCAAAAACTTTTATATACATGGATGATGTCATTGTCACAGGATGCTCGATTAAACACATGATAAAAAATTTAGAAACAGTATTTCAAAGATGCAGAGAACATAATTTAAAATTACACCCGGATAAATGCACATTTTTTAGATCTGAAGTAACATATTTGGGTCACAAATGTACCGACAAAGGTATTTTACCAGACAGTAGCAAATACGACACAATTAAAAACTTCCCCAGACCTAAGAATAGCGATGAGGTTCGTCGATTCGTAGCTTTCTGTAATTATTACAGACGTTTCATACTAAATTTTTCATTTTATTCTGTCCATTTATCAAAACTAACTAGAAAGAATGAACCTTTCGTATGGTCTGTAGACTGTGAGAAAGCTTTTCAACATTTAAAGTCAGCACTACTGTCTCCACAAATCCTCCAATATCCAGATTTTGAAAAAACTTTTTATATCACTACCGACGCTAGCAAAATCGCTTGTGGAGCAATACTATCACAAGAGAAAGACGGTATACAGCTTCCAGTTGCATATGCGTCACGTGCATTTTCGAAAGGAGAATCAAACAAAGCCCCAATAGAACAAGAATTAATAGCTGTCCAATGGGCAATTAATCACTTTCGACCATATGTCTATGGCAAAAAATTTATAGTACGCAGCGATCATAAACCATTAACCTTTTTATACTCCTTAAAAAATCCATCCAGCAGATTAACGCGAATTCGTCTGGAATTAGAAGAGTATGATTTTACAATAGAACACATTAAAGGAAAGGACAATTCAGGAGCGGGCGCGCTGTCTCGAATTGATTTTAATGATATTAAATTAATCCCATCAACAAACAATGTTCTCCTGGTAACTACACGTGCACAATCAAAAACCAAAGCTAAAGAAAAAATAACAAACACAGAAAATAAAGTAGTTGAACAAAAGCCTAAGGTCTTCGAAACTATTGGCTTCAATTGCGTTAAAAAGTGGGTTAAACTCAGAGTGGATACTGAGAAAAGTATCCCTACATTTTACTTAAAACGTGGTAAACAAGTGCTAGCACCACGAATTAATATACAGAATGCAATTGCTAATGGAACTATCGATCTAGATCAATTTCTTCCAATTCTTGAAAAAGAAGCAATTAGTAGGAATATAAACAAAATTCAAATAAATTTAAATGATAATTTTTTTAACCTCGTATCCATTGAAAACTTTAAACAAAAAGCTACTCAACTTATTACAAAGTTACAAATAGCACTTACACCTAAAGTGTGCATAATAACTGACAAAAATGAACAAAAAATCTTTATTAAAAAAGTTTCACGATGAAGCTCTTTCCGGAGGACATCCTGGAACAACCAGACTACTTAAAAAGATTCGTCAATTTTATTATTGGAAAAACATCACTAGAGATGTGAATCAATATGTAAAACAATGCCTTTAATGTCAAATCAATAAAACTACAAAGCATATTAAAACAGATATGATTATAACCCCAACACCTCAGAAACCTTTTCAAACGGTAATAATAGATACTGTAGGACCTCTTCCAATATCAAAAAAGGAAATCAATATATCATCACTTTAATATGCGATCTAACCAAATATCTCGTAGCAATACCCGTAACTAACAAATCCGCCAAAACAGTAGCAAAAGCCTTAATAGAACATTTTATTTTAATTTATGGACCAATGAATAAAATACTAAGTGATATGGGTACTGAATACAATAATCAAATCCTTTCAGAACTCCTAACACTTTTAAACATTCAAAAAGCTACATCTGCGCCTTATCACCATCAAACACTAGGAACAGTTGAAAGATCACACCGCACATTTAATGAATACATTCGTTCATACATTCACGCATCCAGAAACGATTGGGATGAATGGGTTAAGTATTTCACATATACTTTTAACACAACACCCTCCACAGTACATGGATATTGTCCATTTGAATTAATTTTCCCAAACGTTCCAAACCACAACCCACTAATACCTTTTGAAACAGTAGATACTATATATAATTTTGAAAATTATTCAAAAGAAGTAAAATTCCGACTACAAACCGCTTTAACAAGAGCACAAAACTTAATTAATAAAGCAAAACATAATCAAAAACAATTAAATGACCAAAACACCAACAATACAAACATTACCATAGGTCAAGAAATATTTATCAAAAATCACAGCACACAAATTAGAACCCGTTTACAAGGGACCATTTAAAGTAATTGATATTGACAATAAAAATAATGTTATTATTGAATTAAGAGGAAAGAAACAAAAAATTAACAAACAAAATATAAAATTGTTTTATAATACTTCTCAATAACTCCATATATATATAAATATATATACATATTTTATATTTAATACATAGACAAGTTTTGAATACTTTAAAATTAAATTTATCAGTCAGTACAATATATTGAATGTACTACATTTATTTTGGTAACAACTTTTTATAAATGTCTTTCAATATAATTTAGATTATAAGTTACTATTAAATTATATTATTACTCCAATTATAATAATTTGTAAAATCATAAATCTTTAAACATAAAGATATTAAACTTAATAAATTATAATTATATTATTGTGAAAGTAAAAGAAAGCTTTTATCGACATCGTCTGATCAGCGATCTCTATAAAAGCTTTCTCTTTAAAAAAGGGAGGTGTAGGGAAAATACAGTCAATAACCTAAACGAGTCAATAACCTAAACATGCATCACTTGACATTTTGATATTACCAAATTGTCAAGCTGATTAAGCATACTTACAATATTCCAAGGCACTTGAGTTACCAGCGTTTAGTCACCTATCTCAAGTTGCGCTTGAAGTGAACTAGTGATTCATGATTATATATTTTCCTTACCTTTCGTTCAATAGAAATCATTATTAAATAAACAGTCTTAAATTAACTACTGAACTGAAAAGTGTATTCTTTAAAGGGTTCAACAATACTCCAATGGATGATCACAAGTTTTGAAGGTACATTTAATGGGTGGTTTCTTCATGAAGATTATCAATGTCGGCTTGCGAAAATACAGCGTCATTTTCATTTAAAAAAAAAGGAAGAGTTTGACGTCGTCAGCAAACATTAAGATGCAAGAATGCTGTATGACAGATGGCAAATCGTTTAAATAAAGTAGAAACAGAAGGGGCCCAAGATGACTTCCTTGAGGTACTCCGGAAGTTACAGGAAACTCATGTGACTTCTTTAGCTTAAAAAGAGCAGATTGTGTTCCATTGCTTAAATAAGATTCAATCCATTTTGCCAACGGAATAGAAATTCCAACAAGATGTAATTTTAAGATCAATAGATTGTGATTGACGTCAAAAACCTTGCTTAAATCCTTGTAAATAACATCAGTCTGCATACCTTTTCCAAAATTTTCTATAGTTTTCGATGTAAATTCGAGTAGGTTAGTAACAGTGGATTTTCCAGAAAAAAATCCATGTTGAAAAGGAGACATTAAAGATTTAACACTATGCGATAGTGTGTATGGCAAAGCGCTTAATTTTGCGATGAAACGGTAGTTATCAATTAAAGGCCTATTTCCGGATTTATGCAACGGAATAATAAACTAATGTTTCCAGGATGCAGGAAAATTGCAGGATTTTTACGAAGAAGTAAATAGGTAAGAGATTGGAGTTACTAATTCTTCACAGCAGTATTTTAATACACATCAAGGTATGTTATCAGGACCACTTTTATATGATGTGTTAATATTTTTTAAATATGATAAGACTGTGTTTGTATCAATTATTAGGAAAAAATATCCCCAGATTGATAACAAAGGGATAAGTTAAATAATCATAGGACGATGATGAATAAGATGTCTTGAAAAAGTCAGCGAAAAGATTGCAAATACCATTATCATTATCGGACTCAATAGAATTAAACTTCATAAAAGAAGGATAGGAATCAATCTTACGTTTTGTGTTAACAATGTTCCAGAAGGATTTAGCATCACATTTGATGTTTAATTTCACTTTTGTTAAGTAGATATTATAGGACTGTTTGCATAACTGTTGGCATGTGTATTTGATTGAGGTATAGCATCCAAAATCACATATGTTATGTGCTTTTTGATATTTTTTTTAGTATTTACATTTCAAGTTCCTCATTTTTCTTAATTCATTTGTATACCACACCGGACCCGATGTCAATGGGGCTTTCCTTTGCGGTACAGCTTTTAGAAAACAATCATTGAGCGTTCTATTAAACGCATATACCGCATCATCAAGACTCTGAGATGATAAACTTTTTTATTAATATTTAGAATAGAATTCCAGTTGATATTGGACAAGTTATTCTTCAAAATCACGTAGTTTGCTTTTTAAAGTTAAACTCAATAGGCTGTTGAGACTCATAGTACTGCACAGATTTGGAAAATTTAAAATAATTTCTAATGTTGGATGGTGAGAGTCTGCGAGTGTAACCAGAGGATCTGAATTAGACAAAGAAGCGATATTGTTTTCATCAAAAAACTCCAGATCAAGGAAACGATTATTTTTGTTAAAGATGCAGTTCATTTGGAACAGGCCTAGGCCTTGGATTGAGAGCTCGTTTAAAAAATAATTGTCTCATGAACTTTTAGACGAAGGTAAAAATGTTCCAGGAATTTCAGAATAGCAGTTCCAAGAAACGTTTGGCAGGTTAAAATCGCCAGTTATTAAAATACGATCATAAGAATGCAGTTTTGAGCAATCTTGACTATTAGAAGCAAAATGTTTGCTATAAACTTCTAAGGTAGCAAGGGGAGGAATATATGAGCATTTGGGCGTATCGAAAAATTTAGATAGTATTCTAAGAGGTCTCAAAAGTTGCATAGGGTGGTCAAGATCTCAAAAAAAAAAAGTTTAAGAAACAATAGGGACGTCTTCCTCTCCCGCAAGGCAAAGTTGTTTTTTTTAAGAAAAACAGTAAAAAATCACGATCTTAAAATGCTTTGATTTTTTTTTAAGAAAAACTATATATGTCTTAAGGTACAAGTAAATAAAGACTTAAACTAACAATATTTTGGCAAACACGATGCCACTCTCAATTTTTACCCACAAGGTCCTGTGAGAAAGATATTCGAATCTAAAGGTACACTCGAGGTAGCACAGAACTTTTGATTGTCTATCTGATTGTCTAAATTTTTATCGATGTTGGTTATCGTGTTGATGTTTTCCTTAAATTTGGCGTATTAATAATTTGCATATTTTTTGCATATGCAATTTTCTGTTTTTGAGAAGTGTATACTTGCATGCAATTTTTTAACTTTTTCAAAAAAATTAATATAATTATTTATATCTCGGGCACCAGAAGTGGTACCGAAGATAATTTCCTTAATTTAGATTCTTCAAATATTTCTGAACAACACCATGTGCAAGAGTATGAATTTACAACACCAGGTTAAGACCACGATTAAAACCACCTCAACGCATTCACAAAAATGTAATACTAAAATTTTGAGTTTCTGAGTTTGCTATTCGATGGGTCTCAATTGACTTAACAATTGTTGTTAAGAAGTGTTTTAGTGAAATAATAGAGATAAAGGAGATATGAACAAAATTGTTACATTAAATGCTTGAAGTAACTTTTTATAAATATCAAAATAGGAAAAAAAAAATTGTGACTTTGTGCTGCTGGCTTAAAAACGATATTTTTAGACAGGATTTCGCTTTAAACTATTTGCAGAATCCGAATTGAGAAAATTATCTTCGGTACCACTTTTGATACCCGAGACATAAAACCTTATATTAATTTTTTTGAAAAAGTTAAAAAATTGCATTCAAGTATACATTTCTCCAAAACATTGAAATACATATGCGAAAAATGTAAAAATTATTAATTCGCCAAATTTAAGGAAAACGTTGACACTGTAATCGATATGACCAAAATTATCTGCATCACAAGATTGGTATCGTTAGTGGAAAATAGCCATCCGGTTTTCATTTGAAACCTCAAAAACAACCTTAAAATTGCTTGAAAAAAGCTCAAACAATGTTTGCCCTGTAATTTTTTTAAAAATGGTTTGTTTTTAATTTTTTTTTCCCAGACAATCAAACAGGTAAGACTGTCCGAGTAATTTGTTCTTGGTAGGTGTGATATTTAACCCATTAACGCCTGACCACCGATTCCGTTGTCCGATTTTGATGAAAATTCACAGAATTAGTATTTAGGGCATTTATATTGAAGTGACAGTTTTTTTTTATCTGCCCCACACGAGTCTGTGGCCTATGGGTATTTTTCTACCCACTTAGGCATTAACGAGTTCTAAAATATTTTTTTCATTGTTAAGGTAATAGCCTGCACACAGTAGCAATAAGCGAACTTTTTGTATTAGAGGTGGGTAACTCAGTGCTGTGCTATGGCACTGTGCTGACTCCCTGTAGTGTGCCATGTGTGCTAGCACACTACGTTGACTCACATAGTGGCACAATAGCACGCAAAGAGCAGAGCTTTGACGAACTTTTGCGCTTAAAGTTACTTTTGTATGCTGTGCTGGGATGAATAGCAGAGTGTTGTGCTAAGCTTCTTCACTGACACTCATTGGTTATCGCTACTGTGCACTGTATTACTTACATTTTGTAAGTTTTTGCTTAGTACAGTTGATTTTACTTTTACTTTGGCTTACTTGCAATAATTGACAATATGCAATTTGTGAATATTGTAAACAAATCAATAGAAAGGGGTGTTAGCACTCTATTTGTTATCGGCACTTTTATTAGTGCTTTGTTCGATTGTGGCACAATTGTGCTAGCACAGTGTACTGACACACAAGGGTGCACATGTGCTGGTGAGTCAACACACACAAAATTGTGCTATTACCCACCTCTATTTTGTATGTTTTGTGGTGAGTTTATATATTTGAAAACCAAGTGTGTGATTTGTGTGGTGTGTTTGTCTATTTTAAAGAATTGGGGACTTCCCCATTTTTGTGTAGAGTATGTGGAATTCAGTTCAATAAAAAATTATATGCAGTTCATTGTGTGTCGTGATTGAGACAAGTTCAGTAAATCAGTGAAAAAATACTACTCAGTGATTTTTAAATTTTGTGAAAATGTTTCGGCGTCGTAAAGTTCTAACTGTAACTGAAGTACAAGCAGAAATAGATGGATGGACTAGTGACGAAGAAGAAAATGAAGTGGGACATAAAGCAGATGAAATTAGTGATAATGAAAATATAGATGATAATCTGCAAATACTTCACGATAAAACTCAATTTCCTAATGAAATGGCAGGCCAGTTTGAGATTGAGTACATTTATGACGATAATAATGTGAATCTGCAAGTGGTTTCTGAATTAGCGGAAACAAACAATGATCCACTGGATACAGACGATGATCCCCAACCATCTACATCGAAGTCGAAAGCTCGTGTCTCAGTGGGGAATAAACCTAAATGGAGTAAAGCGCATAGTTATAAATTTGATAAACAACCCATCAACAATGAAGAGAATGCTCAAAAAGCATTGTACGAAAAAATTGGTAAGTTGCGTGGCATACCTTCGTTGCGCACAAATTCTTAGAGCTATTTTTGCTTTTCATAGGTTCGTACACACCATTACAATTATGGGAATGCTTTATCGATGAAGAAGTAATGAATATGATCGTCTAAAGTACGAATGAGTATGCTGAACAAAAAAATGTTTCTGGTTTCGTTACTTCAATCACAGAAATAAAAACATTTTTGGGAATCTTGTATCTTACAGGATATAATACTTTGCCAACAATCTAATTGTGAAAGATGCAATGAGTCGAGATAGATTCGAACGAATCAACATCCACGTTTGTGACAATAAAAATCTTGATACAAATGATAAATTTGCTAAAATTACCCCACTAAATGATGCATTAAATAAAAAATTCATGCAATTTGGAGTATTTGCATACAACCTTTCCGTGGATGAACAGATGATTGCATACTACGGCCGCCACTCTTTGAAAATGTTTATTAGAGGTAAACCGATACGATTTGGTTACAAATACTGGGTCCTCGCTTCAGCCGCACGATACTGTTACTTTTATATTCCATATGCTGGTGCTTCTGCCAACAATATTGCTGATTGTGGTCTTGGAGAGAATGTAGTCTTACGGTTGTTAGAAAATATATCAGATCCAACCCAACACAATGTTACATTTGATAACTTTTTTACTAGCCATAAGTTGTTGTGCATATTGACTGAAAAAGGATATTTTGCAACAGGCACCGTTCGCGACAATCGTACCAATCATGCACTATTGGATGATCTCAAATTAATGAAAAAGAAGCCTCGAGGTTCATCAGATTTTTGTTTTGACAAAAACAACAAAATAATCGCCGTTCGTTGGAATGATAATTCGGTAAATATATCTTATTCCACTTTATTACTCCAATACCGAAATTTTTTTTTAAGGTGGTCACTGTGATGTCAAATTTCTTGGGTGTAGAGCCGATGTGTGGAGCCAGAAGATTTGATCGGAAAAGTCGAAAGATGGCAATTATGGAGCAACCATATCTTATTCATGAATACAATCAGCGAATGGGTGGAGTTGATTTGTTTGATAATGCTATGAACAATTATCGCATTCAAGTTCGCGGAAAGAAATGGTATTGGCCGTTATTCACTAATGCTATGGATGCTGCTATGGTGAATGCTTGGAAGCTACACTGCATCTGTAGAAAACTTGAAGGTGCGTCACTCATGAGTCAACTTGAATACCGTATGAATGTCGTTGAAGCATTGATAACAATAACTGAAAATCGTTGCTGTGTTTATAGTAAAATTGTCACGAATGCGCAAATAATGTCAAAGCGGATGGATAAATTTGATCATATGATTGAAAAGATTGCTAAACGCGACCGATGTGGGCAATGTGGAGGTAAAACTGAGTATGCATGCACAAAATGCAATGCAAACTTACATCCAAAGAACTGTTTTGCACAGTTTCATGCTGGCACCCCAAAAAATATTGAGAAAATAAAAAAATCGAAATAATAATAAATCTCTTACGTGAAATGTATTTTTGAGTATAAAACTATTTTTCTTTATGATAACCTAAAAAAAATCTACTAAAAACCAATTTTTACTTGAAAAATAAAATAAATTGTTGAACCCATTAACGCCTAGGTGGGTATTTAAATACCCATACAATGTTATAGTACCTGTAGCCCAGAGGAGTCGACCTATCCCAATGTTTCTTTTTTTATAAGACAGTGGACATCTAATGCTATAAGTCGCCAAGATGGTTTTCGGGAAGTCCACTCCCCAAATTTTCAGACAAATTTATGTTAAAACTTTTTAATTTTGTAAAATTCCAGATATTTGACCCTCTAAATTCTCCCCAAAACATTACCCTATATGCCACTCCTAATTTTTTTTAACTATTGCCACTCTTTCTCTACCTGTCTGTGAAAACAGATTTGCGATACCTCTCGCAGGATTTTAGATAGAATTTTTCTAAGACAGCTCTATTTTTGGATATTTAAATACCCATTCGTCGTTAATGGGTTAATGGTGTTTTTGAAGACGAAACTAAATTTTTTACTCATTTTTATGTTCTATTTTTGTTCAAAAAATTCCCAAAAACCGTAGAAAAATCTGCGAGCTATCAACATTACATCATCATGAAGGGCATTTAATAAGGTTTAAGAAATTAACTACGTTTCACTTTTTTTTTTTTACTCATGAACTGACGTCTTAAATGCAAACAAATGGATTTTATTTTTGTTTCATTCAATTTAAATCTTTCAAATTTTAACAAGTGCTTCTCTCTTATTCACCTAAATCATTATAAATGGTCCATTTATATGTTGTCCTAAGAACTCACATTCTTGCTTTCAAGTTTTGCTCAATGTATAAGGGGTCATTGTGGGAACACTTGTGGGACCTCCAAAGATGTCAAATCCGTTCCTAACGAGCTCACCTGATAAATCCCACTTAGTTTTATTAAATATATTTAAAAAAATAAAACTACGTATAATGGAATAAGAAAATGTACAGTTATTGTTACAATTACTTTTGTTTAATTGTCTGTGAAAAGAAAAAAATTAAAAACTTTTACCTTTTTTTAAAAAAGTTACAGAACAAATCTTGTTTGAGCTACTTTCAAGCAATTTCAAGGCTGTTTTTAAGGCTTTAAATGAAAACCGGATGGCAATTTTCCACTAGGGATACCAATCTTATGGTTCAGATCTTATTTTTCAACCTCATTCTATTAGAAAATGCACACATGGAGCGAAAAAAACCACCTTTGCTTTTTTGGGTGATCTAGTATGGTTATGTGCTATGTTGATGTTGAAATTGGAGAAGAATAATACGATGTGGCGGCCGTAGCCTAGTGGGTAGAGTGCGTGGAGTCGGCATAAAACACGTAGGTCCAGTTCTCGGTCATTTGTGATCAAACATTTAGTAACACGCACAACACAATTGATCATTAGAGAAGCTAGGTCAAAGTCCTTCCAAGGGCTGAAATGGCCAGTTTATTTATATTTTTTATGAAACGTATGAGCTCATAAGAGCCTGTAGACTACTTGTTCTAAACTGATGGAGTATGGTGAGGTGGTTGAAGTGCTATGTTGTTGTTGAAATTGAAGATAAGGATTTAAGAATAATTTATTATTTGAGACCGTATATTAATTATTGAGTCGAGAGTATTTCATCCATTCAATGTTTGATCCGCAACATAAATCATTTAAACATATTTCTTGAAGATAATATTAAGTAATTTAAAAATGAGTGCACACGTCAATGAAATTTTAGAAAACGCAAAAGCTAATTATGCAGAGTATAAAAGAGTGCTCTATACATCTCATTATTTTTCGGGGTATTTTGCGGAAGGCAAAAACTGTTGGAGTTAAACAGAGTGCTACATGTGAAATTGGGTTGGTTTAAGGTTACCGCACCAAGCTGAAGGTACTCAACTCGACCACTGGCGCAGGCCTTTCCCGAATGGCTAATAGAACGAATTGAGCATATACTCGAATTCGATGGGAAAAAATCGAATCAACATTTGGTGGACGGTAAATTCAATTTAAAAAATAATTTCATTACCATATTATTTATGTTTATTTAATATACTATATTAATTTGAACCTTTTTTTATTTTCAGAGTACGTACCGGCGCCACAAGTAATTTAATCCATAAGGATCACCAAAATTTCTTGGCGAAGTGTGCAGATCTCTTCCAGCGCACCATTAAAAAATCCTTAGTGAAATTTACGTCCTTTAAGGTGAATACAATATATTGTGGTGAATTTCGAGTCTCTAGAGCTAATGAAGTAATTAGTGAGTTGAAATTTATGAATACGAAAAATGTTGCTATTTACCGGGAAACGGATATTAGAGCTTGGTTTTTTGAACATGTTCAGAATGCAATTTTGAAAAAGCTGGAAGAGTTCCAAGAACAGGATAGTAGATGGGCGTTGGCTGCAGTCGTTAACTTAGCAGTGAACATCAACAAATTCACGCCACAGCTAGGATCATCATATATTCCGCTACCAGCACAGATCCATAGCAAGAAAGCATGCTTTAATGTGAAAAATTATGACAACATATGTTTTGCTTGGGCTATCATATTTGCTCTGCATCCAGCGAATTCACTTAAGGATCGCATGTCAATTTATCCAAATTATCGTGATATATTAAATTTGACAAATATTGTATTCCCAATGTCGATGAGACAGATTCCGAGATTTGAGATGCAAAATAATATCTCAATTAATGTGTACATTCTTCATAAAAAAAGAAGCAGATTTATAGTGTTACCGTCATATTTGACGAAAACTAAAATGCAATATCACATAAATCTCCTTATGGTGCAGAGCAGTTATCATAATGAAGATGATGGCGATGATAATAACAATGTCGCTGATAATGGAGATGGTAGCAGCAATGATAATGTGCCAATCACACACCATTGTGTGTGGATAAAAAGTCTTTCACGGCTTTTGTCTAACCAATTATTGGCACTCAAGTTGAAGCAGTACACCGAGGACTGCAGCAGACTAAATAATTGCAAAATAAGGATGCCAACAGAAGCTGAGAAGGAGGTTTGCTTTAAAAATAAGATTATGACCCCATTTGTGATATATGCCGACTTGGAGTGCATTTTGGCAAAGTCCATTGTTGAAAATGCATACCAGAAGCATATAACATATAGTGTGGGTTTTTATGTTAAGTGTGCGTATGACCTCACGTTATCGTTTTATAAAAGCTATCGCTGGGCAGATTGTATTGAGTGGTTCGTTTCGGAACTAAATAATTTTGCCGAAGATGTTGAAACTGTCTTTCTTTGCATCCATCTACCCATGGATGAAATGACTGTTGAGAAAGTTCAAAATTTTGCTATCGCCAACACATGCCACATATGTGAGAAAGCCTTCATCAATGATGATGTCAAGGTACGCGATCATTGTCATCTTACCGGTGTTTATCGTGGCCCAGCGCATGGGTGCAATATTAACTTCAAAGACTCATACACAATACCCATAATTGTTTTCATAATCTCAACGGTTATGACTCAGATTTAATTTTTAAAAATTTAGCTACAGATTTAAAGGGGCGCATTGATCTTCTATCAATAAACAAGGAACGTTACATTTTATTTACAAAACGACTGGACGAATACGTGATAAAATATCGGTTTATTGACTCATTCAGATTCATGGCGAGTAGCTGAGATACTTTAGCCTCACATCTACCAAATTTCAATATTGTAAAATCAGAGTTTAAAAATTTAAATGATAAACAATTAAATTTGTTGACACGTAAGGGTGTCTTTCCGTATGACTACTGCGATGACGCAGCTCAATTTTCAGAAACATCATTATCTGGTATTACCAATTTTTACAATAAACTTAATGCTAGAAACATCAGCCCAGAGGATTATGCTCATGCACAAAAAGTCTGGGTTGAATTAAATATTAATAATTTGGTTGAATCCTCTTCCGTCCTATAGAACGTGTTGCATTCTTATTCTCTCTTGAAGCTAGAAGGTTATTGCACAGTATTATGATCATTTACAATTTGATCAACGGAAACATCATCTGTGAGAAGTTACTTGAATTATTGTCGTTTAATATTCCACAAAGAATGCTTCGTAACTATGATTATTTTTACATTAATTGCCATAGAACCAATTATGCCATTAATGAGCCAATTAATAGAGTAATTTTAGCTATAAACAGAATGTATAATAATAACTTAATTGATTTTTCTATGCCTAAAAATGCCTTTAAAACTACTATTACTCTATTGTTAAAAAGTTTATAATTTTGTTCTTATTTTATATCCTGATTTGTTATTGTCTGAAAGGATAATTTATCCTTAGACGGAAATAAATAAATAAATATTCGGATATTTACTTCAAAACTGACGTGTTACTATTGACTGATATCTAAATCCTGCACATTATTTCACTCTACCTGGTTATACATGGGATGCAATGCTTAAGCATACTGATATAACCCCTGAGCTATTGACGGATATTGATATGCTCATGTTTGTAGAGCGAGCTATTCGTGGGGGGCCTTAGTTAGTGTACTAAGCGTTATTCGAAAGCCAACAATAAATACATGACTGATTACAATGAGGCTCAACCATCCACATTCTTAATGTATTATGACATTAAAAATCAGTATGGTTGAGCCATGTCTCAATTTCTCCCCCACAGTGAGTTTCATTGGCTGTCAGATTCTCAAAATTGTAATGTTGAGACTATAGCTGACGGTTCAGATGTAGGATATATTCTCAAGGTAGATTTAGAGTATCCAATTAATCTCCACAATTACCATAAAGATCTCCCCTTTTGCCCAGATCATATTACACCTCCAGGATAAAAACAGAAAAAACTGTTGGCAACTTTGGGTGTTGGCGCGAGATATATTATTCACTACAGAAATCTAAAGCAGGCTTTGAAATATGGATTAAGGCTATCTAAAATTCACAAAATTTTGAAATTTAGACAATCTGCATGGTTGAAGCCATGTATCGATCTAAACACGAGTCTTCGAACAGCGGCTAAAAATGAGTTTGAGAAGAACCTTTTCAAATTCATGAATAATGCTGTGCTCGGGAAAACTATGGAAAACATACGTAAACACAGCGTTGTTAAATTGGTAACGAGTTGGTTAGGTCGATATGGTGCCGAAGTCCTTATTTCTAAGCCTGAGCTTAAAGCCTCAACAATATTTGGTGAAAATTTGATGGCAATTGAACTCAATTAAACTCAAATATACTTCAATAAACCCATTTATGTTGGTATGTGCATCCTTGATTTGGCCAAAACAACCATTTATGATTTAAAACAACGTTGAAAAGACAGTTCAACAAAATTTGATTCAGTCACGGAAACATAAAGTAAGTTCAATCGTACAATCAAAGATCGCATTAAGTCCTCACGATGATAAGCGATTTTTGATAGTAAATAGTAATGAAACAGTACCGTGGAGTCATTTCAGCATTATGGATTTAGAATAATATTACTTTAAGAATAAATGTTAATTTTTAAGATTTTTAATTGTTAAAGATATATAATTAAGAAGAAAAAATAAAAATTTTATATCGTTATACAAAATATATTTATTTTATTTTTTAAACTTTACTCTGCTGTTGGAATTTTAGTATGGGTAATCTCTAGTATGGGTAAGTAGCTGATATTGATGATGATAATGATGACTTACAATGAAACAAAATGGTTTTTAAGTATCTTTTTCAGGCTTTTTTCGAAAACAAAAATTTCAAACATAAATGCTCACAATTTATTGTGTTAAAATTTTGATATCTATTATAATTAAATTTAATGTCTTTCCCTAAATATTTTATTATTTTCTTTGGCGGTTGCAAATTTCCAAACCTCTCAAAATATTCAATTTGATTGTTGTTTTTCCAGTATGCTACCCAGTGTGTGGAGGGGCCCTTTGATGTTTCGAGATTAATTATCCCGCATTCTTTTTTAAATGGTTTGATTGGAAGAGTATCACACATAAATACTCCTCTAAAATTTGGAATATCTTTGGCATATTTTCTCAAATCTACATCGGTAAGGGCTCTTTTAGGTAGCTACATTAAAAATTTTGTTGATAAGGCTTTAAATGTAATCCAAATCCCTTTTTATATGTTTTTAGGAACATGCCTTTTCCCATTGCAATAGCGTCCATGTCGTCCACTATTATGTCGTTTTGCTTCATTTAACTGCTCTTTTTCAGTTTTTACTGCATTGATTGCTTTTGTAATGCCAGATACTTCACCAGCTAGACCACCAAGTGCACCCAGGGCAGCGAATATAGGTGCAAGCGGAAGAAAACCTCCAGACTTAGGTAGTGGAATTGCTCGAAGAGTCTTAATCAGAGATTTTTTCCCTTGAAAATATTGTTTACAACTTTTCTTGAAATTTTAACGGCATCATCCAAGTTTTTCGTTTTCTTAATTCTCATTTAAGCACTTTTTAAGGCGAGTCTTAATAGTCGATGTCTATTTACTTGAGGAGATCTCGTCGTTTTACTGGTCACGTTACCCAGACCAAATTTTGTTTTTGCTTTCATTGCGTTAGTAACAAGCCAAGCGCTTGATTTTTGAACAATACTACTATCACTTGCGGTCAGTGGCGGATCTACAAATTGCTCGTGGGGGGCAAATAAGCAAATTAGTTTTTTGTATTCATTGTATTTATTGATGTATTACATAGTAAACTTATTTTTATAAATTTTATTTAAGTTTTAAATATCATGAGTATATAATTCAAAAGCATATAAAAAGCTTAAAATTTATATAATTTGTAAGAATTGAAAGAAAAGAAGTAGCTAATGATTATTTTCAACTTAAAATTCTTAAAGTGCGTGAAGATACAAAAGCAAAAGTCGTGCACTCAAAATTGTGCCAGAAGCTAAACTTGATTCAAAAGTTAAACTCGTACTTTGCATATAGAACGAATTTAAGTTCCTCCCAAAAGTTAAATTCGTACTTTTCAAAAAGTACAAATTTAATTTCCTCCCAAAAGTTAAATTCGTACTGTGCAAAAAGAACAAATTTAATTTTGGGAGGAAATTTCCTCTAAAATTAAATTCGTACTTAGCAAAAAGTACGAATTTAACTTTTTGCGGATCAAAAGTATTGGTTTTAGTCTTCGCTAAGTTAGCGTCGGATTGACGAAATTATCTTTACGCACTTAAATGCTTTTTTTTTATTACTTTATTGAGCTATATGCTGTTTGTATAAAATTAAGTTATTAAATGGAAGCTTATAGATCTTCAACATCCCAATTCGCATTACTCATGCGTCGATTTTTTAATTTACAAAAAATTTCAGCGATTTCCTCTGGGTTAGTATCAATTTCTTTGTGAATGTTTGATAGGGCTAAACGTTTTAGCCGATTTTGTGCAATTGTTGTTTTGTTTTTGTTTTTTATATGCTAAATTTTATCTAATTGAATTGAAATAATAACTAATTGAAAAAACAATTCAATAAAAATTTGTGTCAATAATCTATGATTTTTTATAATTTTATCGCGTAGAAATTAGTGCATCGATCACATTAACATTGGTTATTTGGAAACACTGACTACATGAGCTGAATGACTGTAGGTATTTAATATTTTTTTCTTCAATTCAATTAAAGAGAAATGCCAACAACCGAATATAGGCAGACATACATACACAACGTTATCATAATTTAAGAGCCAGCCGAGAAAATCAAACACTTTCATAACATTTTGGACAAAATTACTTTTTTTTTTCCTTCAAAAGAAAGACCTTCAAAAATAATTTGCTTATTTATATTTTAAGATTTTATAGTACACACTTATTTATGAGCCACTTACTATTTTTACAATTTTAAGCTTTTCGCTCCTTCTTGCTCCTTTCCGAAAATATAAATACTGAAATGACTCTAACCTACTGCGGAAAAAGCCGCGGGTAACTGCTAGTATTTATTTAAAAAATTAAATTAAGCGTCTGGGGAGCTTCAGCCCCCATAGCTCCCTGGATACGCGCCTGCTTGCGGTAACTCTTTGCCGAGCTTTTTCAGTCAAGATTCTATCAGCAATGTGCCTTTTTTCCAAATTTTTATTGTTTGAGTATGATATATCGTGTTGTCTGCAAGCAGCATCCAAAGGATTGATTCCTTGATCACCTCTAGCTAATCGCTTCTTTAATTAAGTACCGGCTCCACAAAACTTATATCCATGTAAATGAAGTTCAATGGGAAGTTTTTTGATTAAATTATTGATGAAACCTTTCCCAATCAAGAATAGACTAAGACGATTGTCTTTTCATAAATAATTGTCATTAGTATTTATTCTTTTCCAAGAAAAGGTTGAAAGGAAAGTGAATTAAAATTAATAAAAGGATCTGATTACATATGATAACAATTAGTAGTTTACAATATGCGATTCTTAAAACAACATAAATCAATTAAAGTAAACAATATTGATTCAAAGTTAAATTCATCAAATAGAACACGGCTCGTGTAATGCCGAACTCTATTCGCGGACTTATTCAAATTATGGAAAAACAAATGTGATGATAAGTCTAATTGAAAGTCCTAATGGACTGAAGTTTCAAAGTATTTACTTATACTCAAAGTCGGCACAGCAACCGAAATATCAATACTTGGAGCGTCTATTTAAACCAGCGCTGGGCGCCCCATAGTTCATTGAGCGCTCTCTGAGCGTAACTATTCACATTTACACAAAGCTCACAAAAGAAGAGAATATAATTCAGACGTTCGCTGACGGTGATGCTGTGAGGACCTATGTCGCAAGTTTTATGTACACTCTTAAAAAACTAACTTTTTGATTTGCACATTCATAATACTTGAACATGTATTTTTTTATTTCGTAGAATTTCATACAATCCGTATGATATTATTTGAATTATTAATTCATATTATTTGTATTAATTTTCTGATGCTTAACTTTTGGAGTTTTTGGTTATAATTTTAATTATTCGTATATGGGCATTTCCATTGTAACTCACGCGACATGAGTTTAAAGCTTCGTTTTCTCTAAAGTTTATGTTTTTAATGTAAAAAATTTCTTATGTACATATGTCTTACAAGAAATAATAATGGTATGATCTATCAAAATTGTCGTTCCTGTAATTAATTAAGAATGGCAGTGCTAAATATGGGCGTAACCCACGCGACACAAAAGGAAGTGTGTTTTATATTTGTTTATATTGTAAAAACTCAGCGAATTATCCCATATAATTGGTTTTTGATTTTAATTTTTTAATAATGGGAAAACAACGAAGTTTCGTAATAAACCCGTTTTACCTATGGACTTTGCTTATTTTAAAATATATTGAGTTTCCAAAAAATATTTGCCGTAACTCACGCGATATAACCCACGCAACAAAATTTCCTTACATTTAAATATGGTAATTAAGTAATTAGGTAGTAAAGTAATTATGAAATTTAGTAATAAACAAACAAATTTAATATATTGCCCTTTTCTTGCCTCAACCATATTTCTATTATCTTTCGCTAATGCCTTCCATTTTTAATAAAACAAAAAAGTTTACGAAACATTTACTAAACATTTACGAAAAAGGAAACTACATTTGTGAAACAGCGCACACGATTTGATCATCATGGTTAATGAATTTATGTAGAAATTTCTTAAATTAATAAAATTAAAATATTTCTCTTCTATAAATATTTCTATAATATCATAAAAAAAAAGTTTTTAATAAGTTTTAATTTTTTGGTCACGGTAGACTTTTTTGTGGAAATGCCCATATATTTAGATTTTATTGTATTAAAAATAAAAACAAAACCAACGAAAAAACATACCGAAATGTTTAACTCTGAATTGGAAAGTGATTGCTTTTCCGCTGATAATTTTTCTGGCGAATCAGAATGTTTCATTTTTCACTGCAATCACATTTATATAATTTATTTACTTAGAATAAAATACTGGAGATTTGATGTTGACATAGAGTAAATATTGAACACTACCGATGACTAAAAATAAAAACATAAATTAAAAAATAAGTACATATAACAGTATATGTGGTGGTATGGTATGGTAAACATACAAACTTGCAAATCTAGATAATTTTGACAACTATTTTGCCCAGTGTGCGCTATTCGAGAGCGCACCAATACCAACAAGACAAAATAAAATGTGACTGTGTAAGAATGCCCAGCCCTGATTTAAACCCATTAAGGAGATACATTTTTCATCATTTTCTAATAATGATGACGTCATATCTCCAGAGGAAGTGCAACCCAACTCAAAATTTATATTTCATGATGTAGCTTGTGAGAAACAAAATCATATACAATCCTACTTCTGTATGGGACGTCACAAAGATGTTGATAACATTTACTTATGTCAAACTTATACATGTATACCAAAACACCTAATTCGCGATAATCAGCCCTATTCCAGAATCCATCGTAATGAATTTCCGAACGTAAAGCCACGCTACGAACACGACAAATTTGCTAATCCAAAATCCGAACGAAACTTCCCCTTTTCTAACTTACTTTCGGGAGTTCGAAAAGAACTGGTTTCAACAGCAGACAAATAAATAAAAGGAAAAATTGAAAAACTGAAGTGTTTTTGATCAACATTGTATGTTTTAGCTGTGATTTTTAATGGATTTCATTGCAATTTCAATTTTCGCACAATAAAAGGAAGATTTCTCATATAGAGAGTCTATGAAAATTCGTCGAAGAATATTGCGAGATTCCATCAACTTTTTGGAAATGAATTACGAAACGTAGAAAATGCACTAAATAAATTTCAACTAACATATTCACAGGTTTAAATAATACTTTAACTTTATTAACCAAAAATTAATTGTAAGTTTTATTTTACGACCTAATTCTATAAAAATTTAATTATTTTCTTTTGTCGTAAACAAATCCGTCGAGGAAGGCTTTCGTGAAAAAATCCGAAAAACAGCTGTCAAAAGTTGATACGTTCGGAATGTGTAGTTGCAATGCTACGAATGTAAGAATGTTCGAGTTCGAATTCGATTCGGATTGTAGAATACTTCATTACGAATCCGAAAGAAAATTTACGCTACGACGGATTCTGGAATAGGGCTGAATGCTAATATGATTATAATATTTAAACAGGATGAAATGAATATAAAGCACATTTATAATGATCATGTTGTACAAATTTCAAATTAAAGGTGATAAGCCTTCAGCTTCATAGTAAGCATAATAAGCGTGCCAAGAACCGCAAGTTTAAGATAGGGGCGCAGTGTAGATGCTAGGCATTTTAATAAATTTAATGAGTTGGTTTACTAATGGAAAGACAAAGTATGAAAGCAGCAAAGGCGGCGGTGGCTGGGGTTAATGATAAATTAAGCTAGCGATTGAAAGCGTCATTGATCGCAAAAAAAAATATCTAATCAATCTTTGCAATTATGCATTTTTATACACTTTTTATTAGAATTGAAACTCTGCAAATTATAAATATTTTTAATAAAATGAGGAAAAACATTTAATACATGTTGAAATACTCCTAGAATGCAGCGTTCAGTTCGGTTCGGATCTTTTGTTGTTTATTATCTTGTACATAGCCAATTTTGCAAAGTCCAATATTTGTATCAATTGCTTTTAGAACATCCTAGAAGCTTCAAAAAAATATGAGTAGCACGGACAGGTGGACAGATGGACAGCAGATCAGTATCAGATCAGCATCAGATCAGTAACAGATCAGTATCAGATCAGTAAAAAATCAGTATCAGATGGGTATCACAAATTGTTCATATTTATCGGGGAAAAATTTTATATTTTCATTATTTTTCACACACACACATTTGGTTGTGTGTGTGTGTGTGCTGCGTTCTCCCCTGATGAAGCATACGAACTAAATTGCCAAGCTTAGGGGGGCATTACGATGCTCCATCAGGGGAGGACGCAGCACACACACACACATACACAAACTGTCCGGGTGAAATTGAAGATGCTCGGCATATCCTTTTCAACTGCCCACGCTTTAACCCAGAGCGAACTGAGCTGACAGAAGCTTTTGGTGTGGCCCCCACTTTAAGGAATATTGCTCACCACATGTGCGATACACCTCAAAAATGGAAGGCGTTTCAAGCAGCAGCTGCGAAAATTATGATCGAACTTCGCCGCATTGGACGGGTAAGATATAATGAGCGTATAAACCTACGCAGCGCAGGTGAAAGCAGCCGTAATTCCTCTGTACCAACGACGGACGACTGGACTGAGTCGATGTAATGAACAATACTGACGATTGAGCAATAATGCTCTGACGGCCTTCAGACGTAATACCCACCGGTGGTTCCTGGAGGAGACTTTTAGCGTGTTCAAGTCGCGCACTGACTAAGGATTTCGATGCTTTTATTCCTCGTTTAAAAGAAAAACACACACGCACACAACTACTGTAAATAATGAAATAATATATTTTCCCCCGATAAATATGAATATTTGTGATACCGATCTGATACTGATCTGTTACTGATCTGATACTGATCTGTTACTGATCTGATGCTGATCTGATGCTGTTGTGATACTGTTCTGTTACTGATCTGATGCTGTTCTGATACTAATCTGATGTCCATCTGTCCACCGGTATTCGGCTAAGTAACGCTTGGTAATCTCTTTAGTAATCAGTCTTCGGTTATGTAATCGCTTAGTGACCGGTATTTGGCTAAGAAATTCGCTTGGTAATCAGTCTTCGGTTATGTAATTGCTTAGTAACTAGTATTCGGCTAAGTAATCGCTTGGTAGTAATCGCTTCAGTAATTTGCATTCGGTTAGTTAATCGGTCGTCGGTAATTGATGTGGTAACCGGTTTCTTTGGTAAAGATTCTAAAAACGAACGTGAATATAAAAACACACTTTTAGTGTCCACCATGGTGTCAAAAATCTTTTAGAAATTCTAACATCACAACGATGACGTGAGATGATTACCCTATATCGACCACGGCTAAGAGGTGTGAGTCCATCCCTAAAGAAAAAAACCAACCTTTTCTTGATTTTTGACACTAATAACCGAAAAAAATTAATTTCAGAAAATAGCTGTTATTAGTCAACCTAAAAAATGTATTCCTCAAAAATAAAAGTTATGCGGCAACCATAAAAAATTTGTCTTAAAAATAAAATTTATTCATAACGAATATTTTTATGGGTTTAAATTGCCCAACTTTTTCTGCTAAGAAATGTAGAATAACAATTATTTTCGGTCCCTGATTAATTGTGATCCCGTTTTTTTTAAAAAAAGATTACCGCGATCGCAATCGTGTGCTAATCGTAATCCCTATCGCCCAGCTCTAGTTAGTAGTTACAAGAAAATTCTTTAAAATTTCTTATTTTAATGAAGAACAAAGATAATATGAAACAGTTTTTAATTTTAAAACAAAAAGGTTTTAAACTGTCTCCATTCGAATTTTTAGTTATGTCGTATGGACGCGTAAAATAAAACTAACATCTATTAGTTTATAATGAATTTTTTATTTAATAAAATTTTTTATAATTGGTTGTAGGTTGCCCCTATGGTGGATCAGAGTGAGTTAGCTTGGCGCATGCTTTGCCGCAGTTACGGCGCCCAACTTTGTTATTCGCCCATGTTTCACAGTAATTTATTTGCAAACGATCCCAAATACCGAAAAGATGCTTTGCAGACTTGCAGCTCAGATAGACCACTTATTATACAGGTAGGCAAAAAATGCACAGCTATTTGTAAAAATTGAATCTCTTAGGTTTTCATTTGTTTCTATAAATAACACTGAGGCGCACGAAAATCTGTATTTAATAATTTCAACGCTTTTCGCTTCATTTCAATATGAGAAATCTCGTGGTGACATCCGTTTTGCCACTTCACCGAAGACTTTTGAGCAACATTTTTTAAAATATACCATTATTGATAAACTAATAAAATATACCATCATGTTGATAACTCGTGAACTATTAAGAATTCAATTTTTGTTTCTTCAGCAAAGTTATTTCTATAACTCTGGCCAACAGCTTTGCTAAACAAATATATATAAAAAAAACGTTTGAAATTGTCTTTAAACCTTTGACAAGCCATATGTCTTCACTGCTTTCAACGCTTCAAAGCAGTTATGTTACTCAGTTCGAGTGGACACACTACACTATGTATGCTCAACTTGTTAATGTTACTCATACACTATGACACTAAGCTAAATTTTTTGTAAGACACACTCGATAAGTTCCACTGGAAGCAATTTTTTCATATTTATTTGTTCAGCAAAGTTGTTGGCCAGAATAATAGAAAGAACTTTACTGAAGAAATCGAAATGAAAATTTTAATGGTTCAAGAGTTATCAACATGAAAATAAGTGTATATTTTGAGTAATTTTTGTTTCTGAACTATATATCTCAAAAAAAAAATACTTAGTTCAAAATGTTTGGTAAAGTGGTAAATCAAATGTCACCACGAGATACCTCATACCAAAATTATTTAAAAAACGTTGAAGTTATCAAATACAGAGAAAAAACGCACAGTGTAATCGAATAAAATAACTTAAATAAAATATTCAAAATTATATAAAAATTTCAAATAATATGCATGAAGTTCTGTGGCAATGATGCACAAACATTGCTTGAAGCTGCGCTGTTGGCTCAGGAACATTGCGATGCAGTTGACATAAACTTAGGCTGTCCCCAAGCTATAGCAAAACGAGGTCACTACGGCGCTTTTCTACAGGATGAGTGGGATTTATTGAGCGAAATAGGTTTGTATTTGTACCTAAGTATATGTATAATAAATTAAGATTTTATTTGAACCGAATCCTTTTTTATTAGTACAAACTTTGCACAAACAACTATCCGTTCCTATCACATGTAAAATACGTGTTTTCGAAGATCGCCAAAGAACTATTGAGTATGCAAAAATGCTCGAAACAGCTGGCTGTCAAATATTGACTGTGCACGGGCGAACACGTGAACAAAAGGGACCTTTAACCGGTGTTGCCGACTGGAGTTACATTAAGGAAGTGAGGTTAGCATAAAAAAATCAACGATTGGCTACAAAATAGAATTTTTTCTATTTATTTGGTTATAGATTTTAAATAAGTTTATAAATTTTATTTAAGAGAAAATATTAAAATTCCCATGTTTGCAAATGGCAACATTCTATGTTTGGAGGATATTCAACGTTGCCTGGAAGAAACAAAAGTCGATGGCGTTATGACAGCTGAGGGAAATCTACACAATCCTGCCATATTTACCGGCATCTCGCCAAAAACTTGGGACATATCGGCGGAATATTTGGACTATGTCGAAAAATATCCCTGCCCTATCTCATATATACGCGGTCATCTGTTCAAGATTTTTCATCATTTGTAAGTTAAAGAAAATTAGTTGAAAATTGAATGCCTCTAAAATTTGTTTTTAAAATTATTTCTTAAAATATCTTTAAGTATTAAATTAAATCAAAATTTCATTTTAAAGATAAAGAACACGCAAAAATAATCAATAACTGCCACATACTATTACTTCTCCTTCTAAGATAGTATTTTTTCAAATTATTTCTCTTAGAATGAATCTACGTCCAAATGCAAAACTACGCGAAGAGCTGGCCGTGTCCAATCAGCTACAACATTTTCGAGACGTTGTTGAAAAAATCAAAGAAAAATATGAGCCCTACCATAACGGCATGCAAACCTACAAAGCCGAAGAAGTGGATCCTAGTGTGCTGGTACAGGAAGAAGGCGTACGTTTGAATTATTATAAAAATGTCTTTTGTTTCTACCATTTGTGAAATAAATTTTTTTACATACAAATAGTACAATCTCTGTCTTCCGCCTTGGCTGTGCCAGCCATACATACGTGTACCACCTGAGACGCACAAGCAGATTATAGCCGAAAAGGTACGGCTTGCCGAGGATCCCAACCGTTCAAAGCGCCAATACTTTGACAATGAAGGTAAACAAATATCGCGCAAGAAAATGAAACGGTTGCGCCGTCGCTTGCGCCGTCCAAACAAACCGGAAGGAGCACACGAGCGAAATTTGGAAAGCTGTGAGCAGTGCTTAAATCCTTTGGTGGGTAATACTTTTTGAAAGGACGTTTTATCTTAGAAATATCACCTCTCCTTCTTTCTCTTTACATATCTTCAGGGATTCAAGTGTGAATTTCGTTTGTGTCGCATTTGCTGTCGCGAAAAATGCTATACCGAAGACTTTGATTGTCCTGGTCATGGTATTTTGATTAAAAGCCGCCGCGCAAAAGCCACTAATTTTAAGCACACGCCAACCGCTGAAGCTGAAAATGATGTAGATATAAATAGTGCGAGTAGTGACGACGCTGATGATAGTGGCACTGAGGCAAGAGACGACACTGGCAAAACTGACGCTGCAGTTTTAAGTTGACATTGTTTTTTTTTATTTTGCCAAAGATTTAGTCTATTGTTTTATGCGTACATTTGCTATGTATTTTAAAAAATAAGATGCAAAACGATAATAAAAAATAATAGATCAATGTTAATAATTATTGTTCAATTCAAAAGTATCTTGAAGAAAAAGAGAAAAATACTGATCCCGGAGAGAATGAAAAAACACAATTTTGATACTTTAGTATCGTTTATTCGATTGTTTTGGCTTAAGTTTATTTACATAAGTTTTTATTTTTATGTATGAAATAAATTAATTGCTTTCTTTAACATTAATTTTTGCACATATCAGTTATGTTGTTTATTAACTTAAACAAAAAAAAAACAACATAATTTTTCTCAATCTATACTCATAAAAAACAAGATACTGTCTGTGTGTGTGATACCTATCGACTCCAAAACTCCTGGACCGATTGACCTGAAATATATTGACCCATAAATCAATAAAAATGCTATATTTGAGTCGGTTTGGGTCGTATAAGGCTAAAACTTGGTAATTTAGGCTGTGTGCGAATTGATCTAAATGCGACCTCAACTAAATTTTTATTTATTAATTTATTTCTTTGATTGCTAAACCTTAACAGGTTTTATAGAAAATTTAAAATTATAAAATAAGATATTTAATACAATTCAAAAATATAAAGTATGATTTTGATTGAAATCATGTATTATATTAAGAAACTAAAAAGTTTTAATAAATTGCTTAAAGTACATAATATTATTAAAGTATAAAAAAAAAACTTTAAAAAAAAGTTAAGTCAAATCGATAATATCAGACAGCATAGCAGGGTTGTGTTTTCAAGACAAACAAGGTCAAGTTAGCAACAATTTTTGTATCCGGACATCGGCGGAGTCGTGTTTGTCACACAAGGTCTCATACCCAATAAAGCACCACTCCAATAAGTATATATATATCGTTCTGTCTTCCTGAAGTCGGTGGGATCCTGGCTAAACAGGGTGGTTACTCGACAAACTAGGTCAACTTCACCAAACCAATTTTCATAAAACAAAGAAAACCATTTTCGAACCCATCAAGACAAACTAGGTCTTATCGGCCACTCATATTAATATATTACAAATTGATCAAACGTGGTGTTTCAGGAGGTAAAAACCAAGACACCACAGTTCCGTCGACAAATGTAAAAGCCTTACGCCGGATAAAATTTGCGTTTGCGTAATATATATAAGGCTAGTATTCTCTTGCAGATGTTGCTACAGATGTCCTGCTACAGACCGCCTTACTGCCTTATACGAAAATGTCAAGAAATGCCAAATATATTCACCATTTTTAGTATAGCTGCCGAAAGTAACCATATGAACTAAATTAACAAATTTTATTTTAATGCGATCAACACCGTGCGAAATATAGCATTTTTTAGCGGCAAAATTATCTCCTCTAAACCATCTTGCACTCGAAACAAATCGACTGCCAAAATTTTAGCTCAATTTAGCTTAAACCTCGCACGCTTTGCTTCACTCCACGCTGGAGTACACTTCCCAAAAAGTAAGTGTAACTAAAGTGGGACCATTTAATGTTCACTTGCTGAGAGTAGCCATATGAACTAAATTACAAAATTTTTGTCTAATACCACCCAAACCGTTGAAATAAAATATTTTCATTGGTTTGTGGGCGGTAAAAGGGGGCGTGGAAACTAATTTTTAGTACAGTTGCTGACAGTAACTATACAAAGTAAGCCAAAATTTTAGCTCAATCGACCCAGTAGTCAATTTTAATGATTTATCAAAAAGTGGGTGTGGCTATATAGCGATAACGCCCATTTTAGCTACTGTTGCCGAAAGTAGCCATACAAACTTAACTACCAAATTTTAGTCTTATACGGCCAAAACTGCTTAAATATAGCCTTTTCACTGATTTGTGGGTGAAAAAAGGGGGCGTAAAAACAAATTTTTAGTACAGTTGCTGACAGCAACCATATATACTAAATGACCAAATTTAAGTCTTTTACGACCAAAACCGTCTGAAATGAAGCATTTTCATTGATTTGTGGGTGGTAAAAGGAGGCGTGGAAACCCATTTTTAGTACAGTTGCCGACAGTAACTTACAAACTAAGGCTGTGTGCGAATTGATCTAAATGCGACCTAAACTAAATTGGGTCGATTGGGCAGTGCCTCCTAAATAGTTTAGGAAATTCTCGAGCTACCTAAATGCTTCCTAAATTAGGAAGCACTGCCTTATCGACCCAATTAAATAAAATTTGGCAGTCGATTTGTTTCGAGTGCAAGATGCTTTAAAGGAAATAATTTTACCGCCTAAAAAAATGCTATATTTCGCACGGTTTTGATCGTATTAGATTAAAATTTGTTAATTTAGTTCATATGGTTACTTTCGGCAGCTATACTAAAAATGGTGAATATATTTGGCATTTCTTGACATTTTCGTATAAGGCAGTAAGGCGGTCTGTAGCAGGACAACATCTGCAGGAGAATACTAGTCTTATATATATTACGCAAACGCAAATTTTATCCGGCGTAAGGCTTTTTAAGTACAAGTTTAATCTTAATAAATTTAGTATGGTTTGGTATGTATAGACCTGTAGATGTGCAAACTGGACTTTTAATTTCCTAAAAATTTATATTATTAAATTATTTCATATGATTACAGATCATGTTATTCTACAAGCAAAATGGTCCTACTCTTCTCGCATCGCTTCATAAAAACGTCTCCTACACGGAAATGACGTCAACTTAAAATTTGGCAGTGTAAATGGGCGAGCGAGACTAAGGTTATTGACATAAACACCGTTTTTACTCTTTGTGATAATGACATTTTTCCACTAGTTTCTAAAACGTTTGCTATCTTTGCCACGCTTCCTATCAGTGTCGCAACAGCTGAGAGAAGTTTTTATACACTGCGACGATTAAAAACATGGTTACGTTCAACTATGCAACAAGAACGATTGAATGTACTCGCAATACGGCATATACAAAGAGACATCAAAATAAATATTGTATTAACAAAGTTATTGATAACTTTGCCGCAAAAAAGAAGCGCTGCAATGATTTTGTCATATAATCTTTTCTCTATCTAATGACATCTAATAATCAGTATTAATTTTGTATTTGGGCCTATTCTGCACAATCTGTTATGAAAAAATTCTGTTATGATTTCCCACACAAATTTTTGAGCTGTCTAAAAATCTGTGTAGGAAATCATAACAGAATAACAGAATTTTTCATAACAGATTGTGCAGAATAGGCCCAATTGTTCATTTATTTTTCAAAGTGTACCATATCATAGTCGTAACGTCAGAACAAGAAGTTTCAAATTCCTTTAATTTTTTTTTTATTGAAAAGTACTATGTTTTTTCAATGCACATACTTGAAAATATAATTGTGCAATGTTTTTATAATGGAATAAGTGTGAAAAATTTTAATAAATCAGCCTAGATTCCAAAATGAGTTAATTTAGAGCTTTTATTTACTTTTCGCTAAGATATTTGGGCCTATTCTGCCAGATCCGTTATGAATTTTCTGTTATGAATAATAAAAGATGCCGACCATAAAAGAAGAAGATTGAAATGGGTAGTCTGCCTTTCGATCTTTTATGGTACTATCGTAAATGGTAATGGTACTATAGTAAAATATTATGGTATTTTATGGATCTTTTATGGTATTTTATGGTATGATCAATCTTCGAAATCAAAAATCTACTACAATTCCGTTAACTTATGTTATGAAGCAGCTGATTGCTGTCAATAAATTGAAAAACAAATTAATGCAAGTTGAAGAAGTTTCACTTTTAACGTGTAAATTGCAAATATTTTTACAAAATTAGCACTAAAGAAGTGCCGTGCTTTAGCATCACAAACTAGCATTGTTGATATGATTAAATTGCTTGTTTCAAAACAATGTTGGACTGGGAGGACGACCCAGATCAGAAGCTTAATACCCCTATCACCGTCTGCGAATCGAACAAAAATTAAGTCAAATTCGCCAAGTTGGTATCACCGTCGGCGAATGTTTAAATTTAATTCGACTGAAACGTCAAAAACAGGCAAATGAAAAAACTTCGTGGTATCCAAAGAAGTAAAATATAAGGAAATGGTGTTGCTTACACATACACTGTACGTGAACTGTCGCACTATTCGTAAATTGTGCGAGCAAGAAAGAGTGTATTTTTTGACAGTTTTGAGAACCCTGGCATCTGATTAGAAGTCTCCTCAGCAGAATATTCGAAAATAATTTAATTAAAAGCATTTTTCACTGCTAAAAAAGCTCCAATTTAAAAAAAAAACAACCACAAAAATAATTGCAACATGAGTTGTGCGGTTAAAAACTGTAAAAGTTCCCGAAAACTAAAGAACAGTGCGATTTCATTCCACAGGTAAATATGCCCACATAGTTTGGATTTCTTACACAGTAGTGCTTTATTTATTTACTAGCAATATTTTTTAAACTTATTTGTGTTCGAAATTTATATATTTCTTATTAGAAATGCTTTAAAACTGCAAATTAGACCACGGGTATTTCGCGCCATTTTGATCAAACCACATCTGTCAAAACAGAAACACTGCTTCAGGGGCGCAGTGATTTTTCACTGTTGAATACATTTTTGGGGCGCTCTTGTTTTCAGCATAGTTAATGAGATTTAATAAATTTTTTTGATATAATATTACTTTTTCTTATTTTTATTAAATGTATTTGGGTCTCTAAACCTAAATCTGAAAACAAAAATTGTCGCACTCGTTTGGTTTAGGAAATAAATTGGTTTAGTTTGAAAATTCAGTGCAAATTTTAAACGTTGTTGAAGCTATTTTAATTTACACTGAACTTTCAAACGAGAACGACAATTTTTGTTTTCATATTTAGGTTAAGGAGGCCTTAGTACATTTAATAAAAATAAGAAAATTAATATTCGTGTCCGGACCCTAAAGTAAAATGATGCCATTTTTCAGATTTCCGCACATTCCGCAAATTAAAATATTATGGATTCGTTCCTTAGGGTTGGAACCCAATGATATAAATGAAGGATCGCGTGTTTGCTCTAAACATTTTTATGAATATGATTTCATCGGCAATTCATGTTCTAGCCACAGACTGTTTCCATCAGCGGTACCTTACATTGATCTTTCACGATGTAACCGAATACGGCCCCGTGTAAATGTTTCTGTATTTGTGTAAACCAACACCAATCTAAAAAATACCACACTTTTGTGCTATTACACCACTTCCTTATATCTTACTTCTTTGGTGGTATCACTGTTCGCGAATTTCGCAGATGCCATTCGACTTACAGTCCACTCTAAACAAGTGCGCGTGCGTGGTTTAACTGACTACCGCAACATAAATCGAATTTCCAATTTTGACAGTGCGTGCGGATGTGAAGTTGGCTGCATAAAACCAAAGTATTAGAGCAAAGAGCAGTCAGCTGCTATGAATTAATTAATCTTAATTGCAAATTGAAGTATTTGCAATATTAATAGATTTTTATACAATACTAAAAGTGTCTTTAAGATTTTTAAACCATTAGACTGAGCTAGTTCGAAAGCATCTGTTTTTTCCGCAGCGCACTTGTTTAGGTTAAGCGTAAAATAAAATTGCGTGGCGCTTGGATACGCAGCGCGACGCGCACTTGTTTAGGGTTGACTGTTAAGCGTCAAAAACAGACGAATAAAAATATTTGGTGACAAGCCGGCGAATGCGTTTGATTTCTTTTTACTTTGCACATAAAAATGGAAAATTATAGAAAAAGGTATGTAAACTGCATTGTTTGCATTTTTTTGTGGTTTGTTTTTGATTTTAAAACATTTGTTTATTTTTAGTATTTTTAGTATGAAAACAACCAACAACCGGCAGTTCCATAAAATGGTCCAGCTTATGGAGTAGAATCCAAACATAGCGTCTGGATTGGGAAAATTCGGCCACAAGGAGTCGTGGAAAAGTTTTGCTGTTGAATTAAATTCACTGGGACCGACTGTGACCATATTGTGGTCACAAGCCTGCATATAAAGTGGTTAGAAATTTAAATCAATGTCATAATATAGAACTTACGATCATTGCATTTATGCTGAAATATCCCTTTCGGTTTAAGTAATGGTGTTTTACCTGTGCTGGGGAAACAATGCCAATATGCGTGCCATCGAAGCAACCGATAACTCCCGGGAATCCTGATTTTGCATAAAAAAGTTCCGAGCCTGTTCTGTTATGGTTATCAATACAGGGCAAAGATTACGCTCAATAATCTCGACAACTTCGCTTAAAACTGTGGACACCGTTGATTGCGAAAGACCCAATTCAAAATCGTATCCAACTTTCTTTTGGTAACTACACTCAGCAAAAAATCGTAGCGTATTCAAAATAGGAGGAATAGCACAATTTCGAATTTACTGCAGACAAAGGCTTCCTCGTTAAGCCTAAAATAAGATTGAAACCTTTAAGAGATTTTAAATATTTCAATGAAGATCAACCGGGCATATAAAAATACAGGTCGTCAGGAATCTCTAGCGGATTGGATTTATCCCTAATACTGCGTCGTAATCTGCACAAAGTTTGTTTTTCCTCAGTATCTCCAAAGAATAGCTCCGTGCTGCTTAACATTTTGGTATATTTTATTATTTATTTGTACTTATCGCGGCTTAATTAAAATTTGAGTTTTGACGTTTCTAAGCGAATTTTTATGTTTTCTGCTTTGGCAGCACCGTATCTGAGGCGAATAAGTAGGTTCGCAAACAGTGATACCACAAAAAGAAAAATTCGCCAAATGATTCGATTCGAGTGAAGCATTCGATTCGCAGACGGTGATAGGGGCATAAGTTTCAATAAAAGTCGTGACTGACGCAGTTATGGTGAAGGTGGAAGAGGCAGAGGCAGAGGCGACCGAGTAAGTTACAAACATAAAGAGCATCTTGAATAAGAGCATGTTGCGGTGGCCAAAACGCTATTCGAATGACAATCGTCGTGGCGGCGGTAGTGGTAGGTCATCCTACCAACGACAAGATGTTGAATGCAGGAGGAAGCGAACTAGTAGCTATGATGGAGGCGATGCTGAAGGTTCCTCATACAACCCAACTAGAACTGATGGTCCACATTTGGGTTGCAGCGACGTCGTAGCGTTTATTTTTGTGTCAAAATTGACATGATGTTACGTATTGGTTACGTTACAGAGACCACTATGATTCGAAAGTGGTGCAACACAATGCCGACATTGTGTTAGTGAAAATAACTTTGAAGTGACTTATCACATTTTAGTATACACATTTATATATAAATGCATTACAGAGTTGCCAATTGCAAAAAAATTCATTTTGTTTATATGTTTTGTTTACATTTTGCAGCCATAAATATAATTATTTTATAATTAAAACTTCTATAATATATAGGAGTACAACATAATCTTAAGTGTTTTTTGATATTATTTGGAGCTAAATGTAGATGGGAAAGAAGATTTTCGGTAAAATAACAGCCAAAACTTCTTAATAATTTAAGCGCAAGGTGAATTCAGAAAATATTGCAACAATTTCATACATTAATAAAAAATGTTTAAATATAATAGTAATTTGCGTCCACCATTTTAAATAGAAAGCCTACGCTTGGGTCGCAATTAGCTAATTGTTACAAAATGTACATCTTGATGAATGATGAATGATACATTTTTTAAAGGTAACACTTGATAAATCGTTACAACATTCTGTGACCTAGTGGTAAAGTAGTATCCTAGGAATTTTTACAAACTTTTCCCACAAAATATTTTCCAAATCAGTATCGCTGCAACGTCGTCGTGTAAAAAATGTGTCTTAAGCAACCTGTGGTCGCAAAATTCTACTTGGGAATCGACAGGATAATAGACGCAACAATGAGCGTAGTAACTATAAACGAAAAGACAACGACTTCTACAATAGTACATCATAGTAAATTCAACAGCATCTTTCGTAGCAGAAACGGTTGACGTAGTGGCAGCGGTGCACGCCGAGATAATAATTAAACAACAAAGTTGTAGCGAAGTTTAGAATTCCAGAGAGCAGAAATATAAATTCCTTTCTCAATTTAAGTTCAGCTTAACATTTATTATTATATTTTATGCTGAATTTCTTACACAAATAAAGGCGCCCTCTTGTAAATATTTTTTCTTATTTCTATTTAATTTATTTAGGCCTCCTTAGTCCAAAAGTGTAAAAATAAAATGTCGGTCTCGAATGGCTTAGGAGATAAAATTCGCGAAAGTTTAAAATTTATTATTTTAACTATTTTTCCTGGAACAGAATTATTAAGAGCTTCTAATTCCAAATCTGAAAAATTAATGGCCGCTCTCCTCTAGTTTAGAAATTATAGGGGTCAGAAGTTGAAAAATGGAAAAAAATAATTTGGACTTTCAGCTTAATATGTAAAAACATGAATTTTTCGCCAGCGGCTCTTTTTGCATTTATCTCAATATTATGTATGTGCATAACTACTTTCAAAAATTTAAAAAGGCCATTTTAGCTTAAAGAAAAAAACTACCAAAATGTTAAGTGTGTAGAAGCAAATTTCCCCTTCTACGAAGTTATCGCGGCAATTTTTAATACATTTTTTAATTAATTTTTATATTTTAAACTATAGGAGACAAACATTTTTTCACCTTTCGCATTAAGAAGTCTGAAAATATTGACAACAACCTGCATCTTGTTTTTTTCGTAGTAAAATTTAAGAAAAACTACAATTATTTGCCTGGAAAACTTAACTTTGTTGAATTTTATCTCCCAAACCATAAGAGACCGACAATTTTTTTAGGAGACATATGAAAATACATATGAAAAAATACAAAAGAAGGGGCGTGGGCTCTAAAGTAGAATTATTACCAAACAAATATATATAATTCCTAACAGTTTTCATTTAGTTACTTTGTGGGAGGTTGGCGTGTTTTTATGCTATTTTGACAAATTTTAAATTTATGGAGAATATTTGAGATCAAAAGCTTATGTGCAAAAATTGAAGCTATTACATTAGTTTTAGTGGCATTTAAAGAGATTTCACCGATTTTATAGTCACTCAGTATGGAAGGTGGGCGTGGTTTTCATCTGATTTTGATAAATTTCAATCATATGGTGAATTTTTGCGACCAATGCTTATGCATAGTCAAACAGATTACGTTCTCTTCCTTGAACACACAGAATAACAGCCCTATTCTGGCAAATTAACAACTTGTTAACCAGTATTTTGAATATTTCTATGTGTTTTTTGTAATTTTTTGATTTCAAAACAAAATTTGAAGCTCAAAAATAAAAAATTTTGATAAAAATACTGGTTAACAATTTGTTAATTTGCCAGAATAGGGCTGTAAAAATTAAATTCTGATAAAAGGCAGCAAAATATATCTGTTATTCTGATTTCATAACAGATTTGTTCATGTAGAATACCAATTCAAGAGAATTCAGACCAAAATACTCACTTTCCAAAAATTTGTTACGATGAAAGACAGAAAAATGTATCTGTTATTCTGTTGTCTTTCATAACAGATTTCATAGCAGATTTTGTAATGCAGAATACCAAATAAAAGATTTTGTAAAAGATTTTTGACAGTTCGAAAAATCTGCTATGATTTATAACAGATTTCATAAAAGATTGTCGTGCAGAATACCAATTCTGGTCTCGTAATAGATTTTTTGACGGCTCAAAAAATTGTATGGGAAATCATAACAGAATTTTTCATAAAAGATTCCGCAGAATTGGCCCAATTATTCCAGAAAAAGGGAGAAATACGGAAATGTACGTGTATGTGTCTGGGAAAAATGCTTCTTTAACAATTCGATAATTTCAATTCAAAAAAGTACAATTTGTCTATTTGTAAAAAGACAAAATTTCTCAAATCGAAAATCCGTGTATTTGATAGTTTACCCGCCTCTCCCCCCCCCCTAAGTTTTTTCCAGATCCGCCGCTGGGTGAGTGCAGCGATGTGAACACACTGTTATTACAAGAAAAATAACAACTAATAGATATATATATTTAAACACCACATTTAAATCTACAGTCGGCCAGATTGGAACTAGCCCGTTTTGGATAAAAATAATGGAAGATTGAACGCGCAGTAAGAGAGTTGATGCCTTTTGTTGCAACCTGCCAATGAGTCGACTTGATGCAGAAAAGCAAATACGTCTCCAACTAACAAAAAAACAGCCTGATATTGATAAATTGCAGGGACCGTAACTGTTAAAATTTAAAAAAATCCTTAAATAATAGTTCTTTTTCTGCTTAGCAATAATAGTTAAATTTTAAGTTTTTTGTTTTCCTCACAAAATAAAACTTATTTTCGAGTTTTAAATGCATTACCAGATAATACCGTATCCTGATTTGTTAACTCAGGGTCAATTGCCTTAGCCAAATTTTTGCCTAGTTCAATGCTTCATTGATAAAATGAATTAATATCCCATATCATATCTTGAGAAAATATTTGTTGTTCGTACCCAGCTGAAAAAATTTAATTTTATTAATTTTAATTTTTAGAAAAGTATCGAGTATAAAAGTATCGAATAAAACCTCGAGTATCGAGGTATACTCGATACCAAAAAGCATCAAGTTTACTATTCGGCTGTGATCATCTACGGACAATGTGGTAAAATCAAAAATATTTCAATAATCAAAAAACCAAAATAACCACAAAATTTAGTTGCGCCATTTTTGAGAAGGCTTGTAAAAAATCTCAACTCCATCCTAGGTCAAGCCAGATTTTAAATTTCCAGTGTCGAAACGTCGTAAACAATATATTTTCAATTGGCAGTTATCAACTGGTTTGAAAGGAAGTTGAATCAAAGAAAGAGTTATCAACTGGTTTGAAAGAAAATTGAATCAAAGAAAGAATTGAAGAAATCACATAAAAGGCTACGTTCAATTTGCAAGAGAACACATGTCATTGATAGTCACGGGCAAAACCGCTACTTTGCAGTCACTGCTACTCACTGTGATTGCTACTTTTGAATCACAGTGAAAAATAACTACGATCGCTACTTTGGTATATCAAAGGGATTGGTTCTTCTACAGTTTTCATTTAATTTTAAAGATCTTGGTAAAATTAAATTAATTATCCTAATTTTTCATCAAAATAAGTAAAAATTATATTGATTTTTATAGTTAAAACAGACTAATTCTGAATGATTTTTCCCGGGGAATCGGAAAAGGGAATTTTCATTTTTAAGATAAAGTTCAAAAACATTTTGGAAATTTTTAATGCCAATTTGTTCATCAACCGTCAATATTCATAAGTGCAAAATAAAAATGTGATCTGCTGTGTATTACTGCTATCTTAAAAATGAAAACTCTCTTTTCCGATTCCCCGGGAAAAATCATTCATAATTGGGTTAACAGTCACATTATATAAAAACTACCTGATATCAGTTCAAATCCTAGTTAAAGAATATGTATTTTTAAAAATGAAAACTTTTAACGTTCATATAAATAATTAGAAAAGTGCGCGCAGAACACACAATCGCAAATTACCACCAAAACGAGATAAAGAGATAGGAAACTTAAATTTTGTGACGTCAAAACATATGTTTTTTCCATTTTTATGTACTTTGGTGAAACTCATTTATTGTGTACGTGAGTTCACCTCAGATCAGTGTTGCAGCGACGATTCTAAAAAAGTATCCATGAAAAAGCCACAAATGTATCCACCTCAGAAAAAAAGTATCCACATATTAAAGTACTGAAACCCAATTTTTTTTAAGCTTTAATAACAATTCCATTTATTTATTTTGAAGACTAGCAAATAGCTTTGTTAAAATGTAATAGTAAGAAACAAAGAAGACTAACAAATAGCTTTGTTAAAATGTAATAGTGAGAAACATATATAAAATAAGCAACAATATTAAGACCTAGTGCTTGAATATTTTAAATATTTTTACGATTTATTTTTTTAAAAGTTAAAAAAATGAACAACGATATTTAAACTTTAAAGGAATATTGCAAAACTCATAAAATAATTCTTGATTATGTTCAAAATGGTGCTCAATTAGAGCCTTTCGACGAAAGAGCTTCGGCGCTTTTGTTGATATTTACTCTTATATTAATCTTCAAAACTAAAGCCAAGAAAATAATTAATTACTATGAAATCAGTTATGGGTGGGACTAGAAAAAAAAAACACTGAAAATTGGCAGAATGGCGCGCTTTTTAAATTTAAGTTCTAAAAACAGGGTTTTTACTGGTTATTCAGTGTAAAATATACGAGTTTTTGAAATCTTGATAGCGAAAGTCACTGATGTGAATAACATTAAAATTTCAGATGTTTCAGCTGAATAGCTTTTGTTTTCGCTACAACACATTACCGAAAAAAGTAATTTTGAGATAAATGTGTGTAAAGAGAGTGAGTATGGAAAATTCTGCTGAGCGCTCGATACCAGCTAAAACGGCTGTAGAAGCGGAGATAACGTCAGTATAAAAATTCAACAGTAAATTTTCAAAAACTATACTTTCAAAAGATTTAAAAGAAAAAGAAGATAACATTTTAGACAACCGGCGCCTGCCTTAAAAAGGAACATATGTACATTTCAGAACTTCAGTCTGTTATATTTTGTGTTATTTTTTATATTTATTTATAAATTATGTTTTTTGCATTAATTTTAAAGGTTTGATATTCATACAAAAAACAATGTACAAAACATAGCTGTTAAATTGCGATTACGATTAAAAAACAATTAGATTGTATTATTATATTTTAAAAATAATTGTAATCATTATATAATCCTTGAGGGAGATGTTTTTGATGAGTAATTGATAACGATTACAAATAATCAAAAAATAACTACGACTACTTGAAATTACGAAAATAATCAAAAAGAATAAAAATTAATTAAGAAAAAATAGTCCGACTACTTTTAGAAATTATTTTTGATGCTGTTTGAGGTCGACTCGCATCGTTTCAACGGTGAGGTTGTGAAGTGCAACCAGTCATTTTTAACTGAAATCGCCCATACGCTGATACGGCTTTTTCAGTTAACACAGTTATACGAATAACAGTTATACGAAAACTTAATAAGTTTTATTAACAAAAGTGTCGGGAGCTACGGTATAAACTTTGGGTTCATGGTTCCTTTTTGTTGCTGGTGCTAATGCTTATGCTATATCGATTAATTAAAGATTCAATAAAGTACTACTACTACTTTGATTATGTTTGATTATTTTAATAATTTTATTTTAAAGTACTGAATATTTTGTAAAATTTTATTCATAAATAAAAATATATGTAAAAAATCATTAAAAAAGATTTTAAAAAAAACAAGAAAGAAGAAATAAAGTGCTTGACAAAATTAACAGAGCAAATGTTATAATGCATTTTTTTCGTTTTTGTTTTTTGACAATCTTTGTTTATTAATTAAACATATCTATGTTTGTTTATCAAAAAAATTAAACAACATTTTTAGTATTTTAGACTGAAATTTTTTAAATAATCAAAAAGAATTAAACATGATTTCTAAAATTAGTCGGATTATTTTTCTTGATTATTATTATTATTATTATTATTATTAATTAATTAAGTACAATAAGACTTAGTCTTTTATAGTACATCAATGAACATATTATAACAACATTAAAAAACTTAAATTAAAAATGAAAAAATTACAATAAAAATTATATTACAATAATAAAATATTCAAATAAATAAAAATTATAGTTAATTTAAATCAAATCAAATAAAATGAAAGCTGAATTAATTTATCAGTTAAAAATTTAAAAACTAAAATGTAAGAAAAGGTATGGTATGGGAAAGAAATAGTAGAACGGAACATCAGAATAGAATATAAATTATAAATAAGAAAGAAAAGACGAAAAAGAGATTTAATTCAAGAAACGAAATATTTAAAAATGGCTCGTTTGAAGTCGTTGCTCGAAGTTATTTGCTTAATATTAATTGGCAAGGAGTTCCAAATTCTAATTATGCTAATAAAAAAGTACCTACTTGTATTAAGATAATTATGCCTAGGGACAATAAAATTAATACATCTCACGGACTGAAAAAGATTAAGTTTATCATAAAGATATTCTGGACGTTTTATATATATTAGTCGATGCAAAAAAATGAGGTTACGAATTTTAAGATAGTCTAATAAACCACACCCCAATATATTTTTACTTTTCGCAGAAATGTGATCATACCGATGTACACCATAGACATATCTTGCTGCGCTGTTAAACGCTACTACAAGTTTGTGTAGTGACTGTGAGTCAAGTTGACAAAAAACAGTTTCAGAAAAAGATATAAGTGGCATTATAAGTTGCACAACAAGTCTGCGGCGAGTTTCAATTGGGGTATAGGCAAAGGAGAGTCGTAAATTTCTAAGGGTTCCATATATTTTTCCTACAGTATTATTTATATGGATTACTTTTAATTAGTTTTGATTATTTTCGTCATCTGAAGTAATCGTAATTATTTTCTGATTGTTATTATTATATTACGATTACAAACATAAAAGTATTGTACTTAATCAATAATTTCATATTTTCAAAAAAATAATCGAATTGCTAATGAATACGATTAGTAGTAATTATTTAACAGCTATGATACAAAATAATATATAAATACATAAAAAAAGTAATTTAATAGCTTATTCAGTTTAATGTAACATAAATAAAATGGGTTGCTATTGCCCTTTATTTATATTAAATTTAAAAGTTATTCGTTTTTTGTATTTTGTAAAACAATATACTTTTACCTATTAACAAAAAAATCTACTAGTCTTATCGTTTATAGTAAGCTTGAAATTAGAAAAAATTCATTCAGCAGCAGCTGTGCTATGAGGCAAAATTGTAAAGTTCTTTGTTAAGAGGTTGCGTTAATGCATTTTTTGATAAAAAAGTACTGTCCAAAAATGACTCAATGTCATAATTTTTCTTAACGTTTTTGTCGAATTTAAAGAAATGCCTACTTTTTATATTTTTGCAAATAAAAACATATATTCATATACAAGGCTTAAAAAAGTATCCATAAATTTTTCGTAACGGCAACACTGCTTGGACTTATTCCTATGGTGTAATTATTCTAAGATAATGCAGTTTTAAAGTTATCGGACCTCAAACGTAACTGGTGAAATTCTTAAATCTACCATAAACCAGGATTGTTTTCCGTTGATTTTACGACCGCATATAAATGTTTTGTGCTAGTATTCGAGCCAATTTAACGTAAAATCGAGCATAGTGCTATCCCTCTCCAACGGAGTTTCCCATCTCTTTATCTCTGACCAAAACTAACCACACGAATAAAATAGAACACATTAGTTTACGCATTGTAAAATTAGACAAGGTAGTGTTAAGGCGGAGAGCCGGTGACCGAAACTGTCAAAACGAAGTTGACAACTCTGCAACCAATGAGAATGCAATATGAAAGCAAAAATTGGCAAAAGAAGTAAAATATAAGGAAATGGTGTAATAGCAGAAAAGTGTGGTATTTTCTTTATTGGTGTTGGTTCACAAAATACATAAACATTCACACAGGACCGTATTTGGTTGTATCGTAAAAGAACGACCAAACTTTTCTAATACATTAATATATTAAAAACATTTCAAGAATAGCATCTCTAATTTTTAAAAAATTTCAGATCGCTCGCAATTGGTTTAGAAGTTATAGTCCTCCAAAGTTGGAAAAATGGCATAAAAATCTAGCTATTTTTTCAGTTTTCCAACAAAACTAAACTTTATGGGTATCAAGAAAGGTAATACGAGCATTTATTCTACGAAATATCAAGCACACAAATCCATGCATAACTTTTAAAGATATAACCCTTTTTATACTTAAAATCAATTTCCAAATTGAATGAAAAACCTAAATCCCAATAATCCACAAAAAATAATAAAAAAAGAGATATAGCAATTCTAGAATTATTCCAAATATTAAATTTTATTTTCACACCTTTAATTTTTTTCCTTTGGGTGCTCGGTTTCCCTATAAACCTATTTCACCCGAAAGCAAAAAAGAATATTAGTAACGAATATACAGTCAAATCTGGATATAATCCAGAACCCCCGAAATAGTGAACAGCTCGAAATAATAAACATTTTAGTAACTGACATTTCAAGGAATAAGAAGCAAACAAGTTAAAAAAGTGTCGTTTTTGAGATCTTACTCAAGCAAATCACAAAACGAGGCGCAAAAATCTTCGCTTAAAAAAGTTTTAAGATTTCAGAAAAAACTTAATTTTTTTGTAAATTTTTGAATACAATCAGCCTTATCATGAATAATTTTTCACGCGGAATCGGAAAAGGGAGTTTTCATTTTTAAGAGAATGCTCAAGAACATTTTCGAAACTTTTAATGCAAATTTGTTCATCAACTGCTTATCAACAATTATGCATTAAAAATTTCCAAAATGTTCTTGAGCTTTATCTTAAAAATGAAAACTCCATTTTCCGATTCTGCGTGAAAAATTATTTAAGATAGGGCTGAATAAAAAGACCTTGCAAATTAATTCACTATATCTATACTCTGCTGTAATAAGATGTGAATTAGCAATAAAATATATATGATAAAAGCTATCTACTTAATTAATATTAATTTATATAAAAGGCATACATTCAATTCTACATATTATAAAAATTTTTTAAATTTGTAAACTATAATAATAATAATAAAAGTAAATTAAATTTATTTCTTAAAATCCTTATTTTTTTGGTAATTTTTGCCTATTGCTGTGCAGAAATCATTAAAAAATTAACTAACCGGCATTAAATGCGATTCACTTTGATGAAAATAAGAGCGCCCCGAAAATGTATTCACCAGTAAAAACTGACTGCTCCCCTGAAACAGTGTTCGTATTAGGACAAATGTGGTTTGATCAAACTGGCGCGAAGTCAACGAGTCTAATTTGCATTTTTTAACCATTTTTAATTAGAAATATACACATTTATAATATAAATAAGTTGAAAAATATCGCAAGAAACTAAATAAAACACTTTTGTTAAAAAAAATCCAAACGGTGTGGACATATTTAGTTTCCTGTGGAATGGAATTGCATTGTTTTTAAGTTTTCGATAACTTTTATAATTTTAACCCATAGAAGTAGATGTAAGGAAGCGCTGTAGTTGAACAGAAACGAAGTATTTTTTTATTAGTGTCAGTTCACACAAACACAGATACATTCAAACAGGGCCACATGCGCCCAGCGGTTCGAAATGGCAGCAGCTCACCTAGAATCACGATTGAAGCGCTCCATTACTGTTGCTTGTCCAGCAGGAAAGAAGCACACACTTCGAAATATTGTTTCTCTCTGGGTTTCTCTCGAAACAAGCAAGCTCAGAGACAAAGTTTTGTGGTTTTCTTTCTTTGTTCTTTTGTGGGCAAGCCAATTTTTTTTTATTCAGTTGCGATTTAGTTTCAGAAGTGAAAGTGCGTTAAAGTTGTATCGTATCGTGATTAATACTTAAATATCCAGGTGAGCAAAAATAAACAAAATGAATAAAAACATATGTGGAATAAGCACAAGACATTTTCGGCGTTTAAAAAAAAAAGAATTAGATGATAATTGCTTAGAAGGAAAATGTGCAAATAATTTGATTTCAAGCCCATATGAGATCATTGAACAAAATTATTGTGTTCAAAATAATTGTGAACAAGAGGAAGGTGCATCTTCTTCTGCCTCAAGTTTGTTATTAAGAAATTTTAACGAAAGTTCTGAAAAATCTACTAGCGAAAAACTTGGTGAATGGTGTATAGAGCACAAAATACGTCGAAAAGCTTGTGACGATGTGTTAAAAATATTTTGTTCGGCAGGAGTAGAAGATGTTCCTTCTTCAAGTAAAACTTTGTTTAAAAATTTACATCTTGAAATTGAAACTATTCCGGTTCATCCTGGTGAATATTTTCATTTTGGTTTAGGAAAGGCCTTAAAGATGATGAATTTATCCTTACCAGATTCAGTTGGTTGCTTGTTAATTGATATTGGTATCGATTGGCTGCCACTGTTTAAAAGTAGTGGAACGCAACTTTGGCCAATTTTAGGATCTCTTTCTAATTCTTTGCACATAAAACCATTCTTAATTGGTGCTTTTGTAGGTTCTCATAAGCCGGATAAAATAAATGATTTTCTGGCACAATTTGTTTATGAAATAAAACATTTATACAACAGGGTATTGAAATAGGCGGAAAATTTGTTTCAATTAAGATTGACAAATTCAGTTGCGATGCTCCAGCGAGAGCTTTTGTCACAGGGTCAGTAGGACATACAAGCGGTAAAGGATGTTCGAAATGTACCCAAACGGCAAAAATGAAAAATAGGAGACTGACGTATAGTTCAAAAATTGAAACGTTACGCACAGACGATGATTTTAAAAATCGAAAAGACAAATACCACCACACGTCAAATTTTTTTGAAAATACTCATATTTTAGAAGAAATAGATGTACAAATGGTTTCCGACTTTCCTCTTGATGTCATGCACCTTATAGACTTAGGCGTTGTAAAAAAAATTTTGCTAGCCATTTGGAAGGGGGATCACACAGTTGAAAAATTAAGTAAATTAATCCAAAGAACAGCTCAATAATAAATTGATTTCATTTCGAAGCCATATATCAAAAGAGTTATGCAGGAAACCACGTAGTTTTGATGAACTTTGCAGATGGAAAGCTGTGGAGTTTCGACAAATCGTTTTTTATATCGGAATAGTTCTCTTTAAGAATGTAATTAATTCAGAATTATATTATAATTTCTTGATTCTACATTGTATTTACAGACTTCTATCCTGTCCCACAAGTTGTCAAAATAATTTATCATGCGTTCGTGAAATGCTTGATTTCTTTGTTGAAAATTATAAAACTCTATATGGTGAAGACCGACTTTCTTATAATATTCATAGCTTGCTTCATTTGCCAGATTGCGACGAAAAATTTGGAAATGTTGACAATTTCTCGGCATACAAATTTGAGAATTTTTTGCAGCATATAAAAAAAGATGTTCGTCAACCCACCAAAATTTTACAACAAATAAATAATCGAACAATGGAGAGAAATAAATTTCAAGTATCGGAAGAAAAAAATATTGGCGCCAAAAACTTAACAACTGCAAAAATTAGCACCTCACCCATGTTCCGCAATTATTATTTTGATTTGTTTTTCTTAAGTGCTAATTCGCCAGACAATTATTGCTCCATTAAACAGCTCCTTCCAATAAAGATTCTAGGATTTGTTACAGAAGAGGGTAAAGACTTCGTCATAGGTTTGAAATTTTTGGAAGTAACTGATTTCTTTGACGAACCTTTTTCATCGAGAACGGCTTTGGGCATAACTCGAGCAAAACATTAAGATTCGATTCGTCAAACGTTTCCAATTACAGAAATACAATTCAAATTATTAGCCTTGCCATTTGAAAATGACCTTGTTTTGATTCCACTGCTTCATCAAAATAAACAAATCTAGTATACTTTTATAATTTTAAAGAATATAGTTTTTTATTTACCAATTTTTTTTAGAATCATGGAGTACCGTCCTAAACCTCTTCACGAACAACCTCAAAACGAAAATATCGTTACTGAAAACAAAACAACATTACAAAACATAAAAACTGCCTTAGACCAAATTAACAGCACCTTGGCAAAACATGGCGTTATATTGGAAAAAATATGCCAAAAAATGTTTCCTCCAAAATCAAATCTTATTTTCTTCCCAATAAAAAATAAAGATGAATTCGCAGATGTGGAGAGAAAATTGGACTCGTTGTCAGAAGTGGATGTCGTACGTTTGTTTAAAAAATTAATTCTATCTTACTACACACAAAAACTCGTACACTAAATAATAATAATAATTAAAATAATAATAATAATAATAATTATAATAATAATAATAATAATAATAATAATAATAATAATAATAATAATAATAATAATAATAATAATAATAATAATAATAATAATAATAATAAAAATAATAATAATAATAATAATAATAATAATAATAATAATAATAATAATAATAATAATAATAATAATAATAATAATAATAATAATAATAATAATCATAATAATAATAATAATAATAATAATAATAATAATAATAATAATAATAATAATAATAATAATAATAATAATAATAGTAATAATAATAATAATAATAATAATAATAATAATAATAATAATAGTAATAATAATAATAATAATAATAATAATAATAATAATAATAATAATAATAATAATAATAATAATAATAATAATAATAATAATAATAATAATAATAATAATAATAATAATAATAATAATAATAATAATAATAATAATAATAATAATAATAATAATAATAATAATAATAATAATAATAATAATAATAATAATAATAATAATAATAATAATAATAATAATAATAATAATAATAATAATAATAATAATAATAATAATAATAATAATAATAATAATAATAATAATAATAATAATAATAATAATAATAATAATAATAATAATAATAATAATAATAATAATAATAATAATAATAATAATAATAATAATAATAATAATAATAATAATAATAATAATAATAATAATAATAATAATAATAATAATAATAATAATAATAATAATAATAATAATAATAATGATAATGATAATGATAATAATAATAATAATGATAATAATATTAAAGAATTTTCATATATATCCTTAAGAACTCAAAATTTTTCTGTAATCAATTTTATATTTCAAGTCTGAAACGTTTACATTTTAAATTCTGAATATTAATTTTTATATTATTGCAGGCGCATTCAAAAATGAAAACTTGGGCTATCCGGGCTTCGAGATAGCGGTCAGAAAAGGAAATTAGAAACTATAAAAATAAATTTTATAAGAAAACTTATAAAACAAAAAATGACAATAAAACAAAGTAAATTTTGAAATAAACGTTTTTGTTTGTGCAGGTTCAGTAAGCATAACCACAATTTATGAAGTCTTTTTTTCTGTTCTTCTATATCTTATTCAATGCACAAAGTATGCTTCCTATTAACCCATTACCGCTCAGCGTTATCATATGATAACGCACTCATCTCTTCTTATGTTCATTCAATCCCAAAGAAATGCAGAGAACAAGATGCGTTATCATATGGCAATAATTTGCGGTATAAGGTTAATCAAAAACGCGAGTATTCGCGCGCAACTGTTCAAATTATGTTTTTTTTTCTAGCTAACTCCGCAGTGTGCTTTGATCATAGGAAAAAAATTATTTGAATTGATAACTTGAAAAAAAGTTGTAAGAGAGCAAGGTTCGCTCAATGCTATGCCTCTCGCTGCTTATGCACTGCATCATACATTCCATTACACAATGGTTGTCATCCCCCGCTCACTCCACCGGTCAATATAATTTTGTCCTCTCTCTCTCTCACGATCTTTTTCGAAATCAACTTCGAACTGCTTCCTTCCTAGGACATGCCAATGTAAAAAGAAGCACGTTTGGCAAGGAGGATGCAAGCGCTTGCTGATTCCACAGCAGCGCTGCCAGAAGTCTATTGAAGGCTCTTTCTCCCGCTGGGCGGGTTTATTGTAAAGAAAGGTGTTATTAAAAACTGATAAACTGTTATTCTCAAATACATCTTTATTATTATATTTTTATTGTATTTCCACTCCACCCTTAAGGTATACCAACTTGGTGCATTACCGATTTTTTTGGGTGTTCAGTTCCCCTATAGGCGTATTTCACCCGTAAACTAAGAAAAATATTAGTAAAAGGTAACAAAAGATGTGAAGTCTGAACATTAAAATGATTTAAAACAATTTGATAATAATTCATTTAAATTTAAAGCGCATGCATGAAGTTATATAATATGTAATAATTTAAAGTTTTTCTAAATGATCTTGTTATTTATTATGTTGATTTTATATGATTTAAATACAAATTCTAAATGTTTGATAATTTAAATCATACTTGATTTTAAATACAAATTCTAGTTGTTTGATAGTTTAAAATCGTTTATTGAGCTTTAGATCAAAGTTAAAACAATTAATTGTTCTAACGAATCTTTCCAAAGAAACAACAACAACGTTTTTTCAATATGAAAAGGAAAAAATCATTAGCTGATTTTATTGCAATTTCGGCCCTGCTGAAGGTTTCATCAGAAATCTTTGTGATACCGGTGCAAGCGCGCACTGCACCACAGAGGCGATGAGATTTTAAGTGTCAATTTCTCAGTTTTTCTCCCATTTCATATTTTTACATTTGTTATTGTATTTTTGCTTTACTTTAGTCTTTATGCTTATGTTATTATTATGGAGTCCAACAGCCTGTTGGAAGTCTTCCACTAGCATTATTTTATTTATTTCTTTTTTTATTAACTTTATTTTGTGCGATATCTCATTCTTTATTTTGGGCTTTATTCGACACACTTCATATTTTGCACTGAATTTTTAAACTTTCTTGAATTTTATCTCCTAAGTCATTAGAGACCGACATTTTATTTTTGCTTATTTGGACTAAGGAGGCCCAAATACGTTTAATTAAAATAAGAAAAAAAACTTACGCGTGGGCCGTAAACTGCACTTATGGCGATATTTGTAACATAATAAAAAAGGCGCCCTGAAAATGCATGTCACCTTTAGAAATTGAATGCGCCCTTGGCTTGGTATTTAAGGTTTGACATAAGCTCAATCTAAGCTAAATACATATTTTTATTTAATTTGCAGTAGTTGGCGAATGGTTGGCAGTGTTTACTTGTTCGATTTACGATGTGTCAAAAAATGCTTGCTCAAAATCAGAGATGTACTTCCTCACACAACACTGTGTGTGAGCTAAACACCGCTTCCTTATCTCTTTATTCTATGTTTTAACCGTACAACTCATAATGCATTTGTTGTTTTGGTTTTTTTCTTTGAACTTGTCGCTTTTTTAGCAGTGAAAAATACTTTTAGTTAAATTATTTTCAACTAATTTGATGAGGAGTCTTCCTATCAGATGCCAGGGTTCTGAAAAATGTCAAAAAAACACTCTGTATCGCTCGCACAATTTACAAATGTTACAACAGTTCACGTATATGTAAGCAACACCATTTCCTTATATTTTAGTTCTTTGAAAATGGCAAAAATACTCAAATGGCTGAGATTGACAGTTATGGTCACTAAGAAAGAGAGCACATTCAGCCCTAACACTCAGGCCTATTCCAAAATCCGTCGTAATGAATTTCCGAACGTAAAGCTACGCTACGAATACGACAAATCTGCTAATCCAAATCTGCTAATCTTTCGGGAGTTCGAAAACAACTGGTTTCAACAGCAGACAAATAAATAAAAAGAAAAATTGAAAAACTGAAGTGTTTTTGATCAACATTGTATTTCTTAGCTGTGATTTTTAATGGATTTCAGTGCAATTGCAATTTTCGCACAATAAAAGGAAGATTTCTTTTTTTTTTTAGACTAAACCAACGCTCAGGGGATGCCCCCTATAAATGCGTAAGCATTGTGTTGATTCGGAAGATGGGTGATAGTTAGTTGCCGGGTAGTAAGATGGAGTAGTGTCGGTGAATATTTGTTTAAAACTTGCACAGCTCAAAACTGCCGGGAAACACGCTCGCAGGGAAACTATTCCACAACTTAACTGTGCGACTAAAGAACGAATTATCATGATAATGCGAGGTTCTTTTGGACATCGACGCAATGGTAAAGGGGTGGGCTTGGGCAGCTGCCCGAGTGGACCTGGGAAACACACGAGCTGGTGGCGTCAGGTCATGTATCTCCCTTGAACACTTCCCATGGTGATACCTATACAGAAGGCTTAGGCAACCAACATTGCGGTGATGCCCAAGAGAGTTGAGGGAGGATGAAATACTTTCATCCCCTATCAAATATATCGCACGACGTTGAATTCGATCCAGAAGCTCCAAATAAGATCTTGAAGCCCCTGCCCAAATGTGCAAATTGTACTCCATTTTCGGTCTAATATATGAGGTGTAAATCATGCGAAGATCAGCTGAGGTGAAATATTTTTTGCACCGTTTTAAAAAACCTAGGCACTTGCCCGCTTCTTTCGACACATCGAAAATATGATCATTCCAACGAAGATCACACTTGATCGATATGCCCAGAACGTCAAGAGCGGCTAATTCCACAAGATCCACACCATTCATATTGAGAGGTGCTAAGGAGCAATCCATCCACTTGTGGGTTAACATACAGCACTGGGTCTTGCTTGCATTGAACTCTACTCTATTAGCAAGACCCCACTCGGAGATTTTTTGTAGATCATTTAGGAGTGTGTCATTCATATTTTGCCTTTTTCTCTCAATCTCCATAGAGCTTGTGCGTTTTTTAAGTGAATATGAATGACAAATGCTGCTGTCGTCAGCAAACGAATGTATTGGGTTATGCGTCAACGACAGAAGGTCGTTGATAAAAACCAGAAACAAGGTTGGCGATAGAACTGAACCCTGCGGTACTCCTGCGTTAATGGCGTACTCCTCGGACGAAATACCATCAACTACGACTCGAATCGTTCTGTCCTTGAGGAAGCGCGTGATCCATCGAGCAAAGTTACCACCAAAACCATATGCAACAAAGTTTGACAAGAGCGCTTTATCCCAGCGGTAAAAATGATCTTAACAAGACCTATGATCTCTAACATACAATGTATGTTGGATACATCCTAAGCCTATGCTTAATTGTACTTTACATTTACACAAGCTTGTCATAGGAAGCAGATACATCCTAACTTGAAACATTGCATGTGACGTTGGTTATATCTAATGTGGAAACATTGTATGTGACGTCGGATATATCTAATGTAGAAACATTGTATGTGACGTTGGATATATCTAATGTGGAAACATTGTATGTGACGTCGGATATATCTAATGTGGAAACATTGTATGTGACGTCGGATATATCTAATGTGGAAACATTGTATGTGACTTCGGATAAATCTAAGGTGGAAACATTGTAAGGAGAGTTTAGATATATCCGATATAGAAACATTGTACAAGGAAGTCCAATTATCCTATGTGAAAACATTGTAGCTTAATGAATGCTTATTATACATATGTGTGTTCCATTCAATTGTATTTATTACTCGTATATAAGTATTGCAAAATTAACAGATTAAGCTCTTATAAAAGTTTAAATACAAAAATATGAAAAAGGGGATGGCCACATGTCTGTGACACCCTGTACAAAATAAAATTTAGTATTACTGTCTTTTTCCAATTTTTTCTATAAACATTTTCAAAAAATTTTTTAAAAATTCCATTAAGATAGACAAACAATAGAATTGTAAGTAAATCCATCTTTTTGAAACAAAGTTTTTAAAAAAGAGAAAATTTAAGGATAAATATGAAGAATAATAAGAACAATTAATATATAAATGAAAATGTATTATTATTGTCCTTATTTAAATATGCTTTTATAACCGTTTATAAATAATAATTTTGATTATTCAATTCAGATGGGTAAATAGTTTTGAAAAAGAAAATTGTTGTGAAAAAAGAAACTTAAAGAATAAATTACGACATGAGTGGATGAAGGTGATATTTCGCAAAATTTAATTTCGAAAAAATTGAATTCAAGGTTTCGCATATGTACTGAAATCTATACTTAATCAAAACTTGTGAAGAAGTTCTTTTCTAAAATAGCCACAAATATGGTTGTTTTAATGTTTCAAATTATTTTTATGTACATTACATATTCATCAATGCATAGAACAGCGAAAATTCAAAATTTAGGAAATGACAACAACTTTTATATGAAATACCCTGTCAACACTAGCTTCACTCCACCGACTGTCTGTTGAAGAGATCACTTTGATTTGAAATTTGCCCTTTTGAGTGTTTTTTCCGTTTATGTGCTGATAGCTGCTGAATTTGCAGTGCTATATGCAGGTACGACACACTCAAGCTAAGACAAATATTTTATTGCTTTAAAATGTTTTATTATAAAGCAGCACAAAAGCAAATGCAGACATAAAGTGAGGCAAGTTATGTGTGTGAATATTAAACAACTTTTTCATGTCAAAGTCGGTTGAGTGAAGCCAGTGTAGACAGGCTCAAAAAGAGTCTAAAATTTCAAAAATTCATTTATACATTATGACAACAATTTCAAAAAAAATTACAATTTCAAAAAGCATGAAATTTTTTAATTGATATTACTTAATTACTCTGATATTAATTACTCAGTATGCAAACAAAAGAAAAGTATTCTTCTATATTTTTTCACAGTGATTATTCAGTTTGTTTAAACAAACTGTATAACTACATTCAAAACATGATTATGTGCAATTAAATTCATCTTACATATTTTTCGGGATCGTTCATAATATTTGTATTTAGTGCTTCCAATTCGTCAGCGGTTTTTACAGGAAATTCTCGTGTGTCTGGTAACCGGATATTTTTTCTTATAAATTGGTTTAGGATCGCTAGTATTTTTGAACGTTCTTTTACTACTTCATCTAAAATAAAATAAGATATTTATGGTGTGAATTACTTCTTGTTATTTGTAGTCAACCTTAGTAGTTGCAGTATATATTTACCATTCATATCTTCTAATTTTCGTTCAAATGCATTGACACGCTCATTTATTATTGCTGTGGTTTTTATAATTTCAATCTGATTGTTTAAAATCGTATCCAGTTTTGTTAATAAATCTGCAATTAAAAAAATATATAATTGTTTGTCGGAGGTCATTTTATAAAAATACTACATTACCATTGTTTTCTTGTGCCGTTGCATAGTGTTAAAGTTTAAGTAATGATGACATTCTAATAATAAATTAAGTTATGGAAAGTTGCATGTGTGAAGCAATGGCAAGAGGAGGAAATCGTCATTTAGCGGAAAATATTCATATTTAAAAGTTATATTTTCTATAGGAATTTTTTCTTCAAGACCTAAAGACTTGAACGAAACTACCACTATACCTAATTCAGAAGAAGAAAGGGGTGCTTCGAAGAAACTAGAAGTGTTTAAAATTTGTTTTCCTATAACAAACTCTTTCTCATTGATAACTTCAAAATTATTTATGATAAAAGGGATCGAGTTTTGTATGCAGCATAGATTGTTAGGTGCTTTTGTTGACAAGTTGAATCCTGGTGTCGTATATTGCATTATAATACCATTTCTAATTATTTTAAAACCATAACTTTGATATTCATTTTGACGATTGTATTGTTTAAAGTTATTATTTATTTGTTGAAGAATATTTGAGGGACTCTTTGTTTTTTTTTTTAATTTGCTGCAAAAAGTTTTCATACTTGTATGCTGTAAAGTTTTGAAGATAACCATGTTCTTTAACACATTCTGTTACATGTAGCAAATTGTTATATGTTAACATTTTTTTCGGATACAAAACTTCAAAACAACTTACAAAATCTTGCAACATATCATCTATAACATGAAGGAAAGTTAAATAGTTTTTAGAAAGCAGCAGTCTATATGAGCAGTGAAATAGTAAAAAATTATAATAATAATCTTCGTTCAACACATCTTTAAAAACTATAATGGAAGTATATAAAACAAATTGACGGAATTCTATAGATTTCCATCGGGATAAATCAATTAGGCCTCTTGGCTTTCTTCCAAATTCACAAGGTACAAAATTGGATAACGATTCTAATATGTTTGATATTAAATCCAAATCATAATTGGTTAATTTGGAATGAATATTTTTTTTTATTAGTTAAGCAAGTCAAAGTTTTCTTACACACACCTAGGTCAAATAAATGCATTGGCTCAACAGGAAACTGTGAAACCATTCTAATGTTATGTTCTTCTAAAATAGACCTTTTGTCTATATAAAGAGCTAGATGATGCAGGGGATCCTTTCTAACTAAAAAGTCTTCGTCAGTACGTAAAGGACCAGCTTGGGACATAAATTTTGTTGTGTTTTCTATACGGGTTCCAATTTGTTCACACTTAGAACAGCCATGTAATGAATTGTGACCTACGATTCCACATAAAAACGAGCGCGCAGGAGTGTCGCAAACAAAAACTCTAATTTTTACTTTCACTGCAAAGTTACCTATAGAAATTCCAGTTGCATTTATTTCTTGAAGTTCGTTCATTAAATCGTGTAAATAACTATCGACACTTAACGGTTTCGTTTTACCAAGAAACGTTCCAATTAAAAAAACACTAGAAACCGGTACATTATAAAAATGTCCCATTATTGGCCATAAACAAGTTTGAGAGCTCTTGAATAGTGGAAGCCCATCTACACCTAAATCTAAAAGTAGTTCTTGCAACTCAAGTTCAGAAATTTCGGATTTTAACGATTGCATATGATGTTTTATTCCTGTGTGAAAGTATGTTCCAGGGGCAACGGTTCTTGTTGTTATTAATTCATGTTGTTTTATTAATGAGTTGGTCGAAATAGGAACATCTAAGTGTTCAGAATTAAGAATCTGTAATAACTCATCGCAACATCTTCTTCCTGGCAGGTATTTACGATACCAAGAGGCGAGTTTGACTTTTAATGAGATATTGGGTATTTCAACTTCTTCTTCAGTTGGGATTCTGGGGAAGTCAAACTCGTCACTCGCACAAGGAATTTCTGTTTCACTGTTTGCAGCTGGTGATGTTGACTTTTTAAACCTATTCTCAGTACTTGCACCTGGAATCTCTGCCTCAGTAGGTACACTAAAACTAGCAAGGGGAATTTCTACATTACCAAATGAAGTTATATGGGTGGACACACGTCTATTTTTTCTATAAATTTCCTCCTCTTTTTTTGCCAGCCGCTTTAAATTTCTGCTGCTGAATCCATCCATCCTGATGTTGTTGATGCTTTTAATAACACTTACTTGAGATCTATATATATTTAATTGATTCACTTGAAATAAATATTGAATAAAATATCAAAACTCGTTTACAAAACTTTTTTCTTCTTTAATGCAAACAAAACTGTTAACAAAAGCACGAGTTGATCGAATTTGAAAATTTTGAAGTTTGTTTGTTCACATTCGTGTAAGTGTTGCCAGTCGGCTTTTTCTTCATTCAAGAGGGAATGTTGCATTTTTTCCATTTTTTGAAAATTCAAGTTTTGTGAAAATATTGGCATAAGTGCAGTTTACGGCCCACGCGTAAATATTTTTTTTTATTTTTATTAAATATATTTGGGATTTTTTACTCTAAAAGTGTAAAAATAAAATGTCGGTCTCGAATTTTTTAGGAGATATTTCCATATGAAAAAGTTTCCTATTTATTTCGTCATTTTACTTTGTGCTTTTGCTCTTTGCTCCTCGCAATCAGCAACATTTTTACTTGCAATCGGACTACTGACATTCGGAGCAAAATTGTATGTTAGAGATCGTATAAAACATTCGGATATGTTTCAAAATGTCTGCTTATGTCCGCTGGGATGCCACACTCGGTCGAACGCTTTAGAAATATCAAGAGCAACAACCCTTCTCTCGCCGAAAAAGTGAACGCATTTATTCAATTCTTCGGTTAAGAACGCCATAAGGTCACCAGTAGAGCGAGCCCTACGGAAACCAAATTGACGGTCACTGAGCATTTGGTTGCGCTCCAGATAGTTCACAACGTTGAAGTTTATTACGCTCTCCATTACTTTGGAAAGCGTAGATCATATCGCAATGGGTCGGTAGTTTGCAGGGTTCGTGGCATCACCCTTTTTTGGTACCGGCTGGACATTTGCCACCTTCCAACAAGATGGAAATACTCCTGTTCTATAGGAGACGTTGAAAAGGTTGCGCAAAGGCCGAGCCAGCGAAGAAGCACACATTTTAAGCACAATTGGCGGTATGCCGTCAGGACCAGAGGCTTTGTTTACGTTGAGATTTGTAAGGACCCTTTTAACTGCTCTCGTTCGAAAGTATATCTCCTGCATTGCAGAAGATCCACCCCCAACAAAGAGCAGTGGCTGATTGCTATCCGAGAGAGTGGAATTTTGTGCAAACAATCCAGCCAATAGGTTCGCTTTATCAGCCGAGTCAGTGAAGATTTGGTCATTTTTTAAAAGAGCTGGAATCGATGACGATGTCTGGTTCTTAACTCTTTTAACAAATGACCAAAAATTTTTGCTCCCTTTTGGGCAGAGAAGAACCTGTTCTCGAATGCGAGCTTCGTGCAGAAACTTTTCGCGTTTTAAAATTGCATTACAGCGATTCCTTGCCTCGATGCGAAGTCTTTTAGTATCAGTATTCTTGTCAGAACGCCAATTCTGAAAGGCTTCCTCTTTGGACCTGACTGCAATCCTGCAAGTCTCATTAAACCATGAGTGGTATTTTGGTTTAATGCTTCTCATCTTATTGGGAATGAAAGACCGCATACCCAATAAAATAATTTCTTGTACCATGACAGCCGCGGCATTCACATTTCTATCAGCGAAACATAATTTCCATTTGAAGTTGCGATAAAAATTATTTAACGCAATCCAATTTGCCCTTCCATAAAACCATGCAGTCCTCTTCGGGGCTTTAGGCGTAGAGGTGCAGGGGTTAGAATATGGAAAAACAGCGGAGATGGTACAATGGTCCGAGTTACCAAGAGATGCGTTGACACTCACATCATATTTTTCATGATGTGAAGTCAGAAAAAGGTCAAGGATATTATGGCTATGCATAACACTTTGAGGAAAAAAAGTGGGTTCCTTCACTAGTTGAATCAATTGGTTCGATTCAACAAATAGATCAACATATTGCCCAATAGGTGTCAATGGGCCCGAGTGACGTAACCAAGCCGGGTTGTGGACATTGAAATCGCCTGCTACAACGATCTCACTGTCAGGAAACAACCCCAAAATATGCGTAATCGAATCAGAGAGAGTTCAGTTTGTTAAAAGTAGGCTCTCTCCCTAGATTTGGGCTTCTATAAATAAAACAAAAATGCACCAAGTGAGAGTGAAGCCTGAACCTAACCCACATTGAGCTAAACTCTGGATCGGTCACGTTCAGACTCCTCTCACACTGGTATGCTACATCCGTTCTTATAAAAAGGGCGATGCCTCTATGCAAAGAAAACATAGAGAATCTATGAAAATTCGTCGAAGAATATTGCGAGATTCCATCAACCCTTTGGAAATGGATTACGAAACGTAGGAAATGCACTAAATAAATTTTAAATAACATATTCACAGGTTAAAATAAAAAGAATTTAACTTTATTAACCAAAAATTAATTATAAGTTTTATTTTACGACCTAATTCTATAAAAATTTATTTGTTTTCTTTTGTCGTAAACAAATCCGTCGAGGCAAGATTTTTTTTTTTTTTGTTATTTAAGTTACTGCGAAAACTAGGCTTCCCTAGCTCAAGAAGAATCCTATCCAAAGATTTAGAACGCCATCACAAATTACGAATCTTTTTGATTCTATTTAAAACTGTACTTTAATTGTGTCGGTCGCATCAGCGGATGGACCACAAACACAATTATAGCAGGCTAGTCGCGCTTCACGACCTCGGTGATGAAACGACGCGAGTCGAATGCCGAGGCAAGACTTTCGTGAAAAAATTCGAAAAACAGCTGTCAAAAGTTGATACGTTCGGAATGTGTAGTTGCAATGCTACGAATGTAAGAATGTTCGAACTCGATTCGGATTGTAGAATACTTCAATACGAATCCGAAAGAAAATTTACGCTACGACGGATTCTGGAATAGGGCTGACTACCTTGTCTGTGGCGACATGTTGTAACTTCACTGTCGAAGCGAACTTTTCGATCCGACAGTATGTTGTAATATTTTCGTTCGACAGGCGATTTGGTTTGAAGTTATGTTCGAACATTTAACAGCTGCACGCAAGCTTTTTTCTGATAATTGGCATGCTAAATAACGTGAATCAATATTTTTAAAAATTGTTATACTAATAAAAAATGTCATTTAAACTAAAAATGATAAATTGGTTATTTTCAACAAATAGCATTGTTTGGAAAAAACAAGGTCAACTTCATTTGAACAAACAGTTCCAAGGTAACCATATATATATTTTTATTAAAGCCAATACTTTTATTATTTCACTAAATTAAAATCATTATTTAACACTTCTATGTTAAATAAATAATATATAATAAATAAAACCATGCTTAATTGGATCAATATTTCTCGATCACTGCCACCAAATAAAGTGATATTTTATCGCAAATATCGCCTGTCGAAAGTGTTACAACATACCGACTTTCGATAATTTCGACAACTTCGAAACTTTCGAAGTTACATGTTGCCACTGTTTACAATATCAGCCCGATTCTGAATGATTTTTCCCGGGGAATCGGAAAAGGGAGTTTTAATTTTTAAGATAAAATTCAAAAACATTCAGGACATTTTTAATGCCGATTTGTTCATCAACCGTCAATATTCATGAGTGTAAGCAAAAAAATATGATATCTTCATCTGCTATCTTAAAATTTAAAACTCCCTTTAACAATTCCCCGGGAAAAATCATTCAGAATTGGGCTGTGAGTTTAGGTATAATCCTTCAAATAGAAATAACTGCTACCGTGATTGTGCGAAAGGGGAATATCACGAGCAGAAATTATTCAATACTCAAAGCTTTTAGGAATCACAGCCACTGCTACCGTGATTAATACTTTCCCTGTAAAAAAATAAATATAGGAGTAGCAATCGATTGCTACTTTCGAGCAAAATATCCACCCATATCTAGTCATTGACAAGAGTGCTTCTTTTCTGGCAAAAATATATAACCTCAAAGAGCCTGACGGTTTTAACTATTGGCGCGATTTGTAGGTGTTTGATAATTTGGGCTGCTTTCAGCTAACACATGATGGTATGGTTTTGAAAAGCGAAATTTTGGTGTAATAATGAAAGTTTTTTAAGTCAGATTGGAACACCTAAATAACGATTTGTTTTTTTTTTCGTTTTTCATATAGAAATCAGCAAAAGCTTTGAATAAAACACATGGTTTAAATTTTTGAATAAATTTCTAGATATACTATATTTATATATATATTTGAATATCAATTATGGTTATGTGTCTGTGTGTGTGTTTGTGTATACTTGTTTTGTTGTAAATTAACGTTATTTTTAATTTAATGATTTAGTTTTTGTTTATTTATAAATTACACATAGTTTGAATAATTTTTATGTCGTTTTTCAAGTATTTTTTTATTTTTTTTTTTATTTTAATCATTTTAGTTAATTTTTACTGCTTAAAATTTTGTAATAGTTTATTGTTAAATTATGTATAGAATATTTAATGTTAAATATAAGCTTACGTTAAGTTGTTGTCGCCAATGAAGGAACAAACAATTATTAAAGAACGCTACGCTAGCTACAACATAATTTTATAGATTGTTTGCAATGGTTTTGTTAGTTTTAATAATGTTTGGTTGGTAGATATTTTAATTTTGCAGATAGTTTTTTATATTAATTAATTATAACAAAAAGATCAAACAGGACTGTTTTCAAAATTGACTGCATTGCATTTGAATCATATTTTTTTTTTATTTTTTTTTTATTAAGTAAGTTTTGTTTCGAATACACAATAAAAATAGAAACAACAATTTAAAATAGGCAAAATCTGTAGTAAAAGAATAAAATACAAGTAATAAAATAATATATAAAAATATAAGTTTATAGCATAGACTAAAGTTTATAACATGCGTACACATACAAACACAATTATACAATTAATTTAAACTTTATACGCTTAAAAATTATTTACATATACAAATACAGTAGCCGACAATTAAATGTGTTCAGTTGATGAATATTTTATAGGTTGCATTTTTGCAATTTTCTGTATTTTAGCATTTTTTGCTCTTCAAAAATCTTTTCATAAATATGTTCTTTGTCGTTGTTAGTATAAAATAGGAAAATGAGGTTGCGTTATATTTAGCAGCTTAAACTAAAAAAGTTGTCAAAAAATTTCTAGAACACACGCTGTATGTGTTATTAAAGTTTATAATTGAATTTTAGTTAAAATTGCTTTTAAGCAAAAAAAAAAAATAATTTAATACGACGAAATTTTAACGAGCAAATTTGAATTTTTGACTTATGGCGTTTTCGTTTCTCGAAAAATGCAACATTTTTTCTGCCCTTTTTGGAAATTCTGCCCCCTTGAGAATAAAAATAGTGACCACTACAATTGAATCGTGGTCTTTTCTCGAAAATGTTGACCTCAAAAGAAGAAAAAAATTCAGATTTCTCAAATATGGCGAAAGAGGGCAGAAAAATACAACATTTTTTCGAGAAACAAAAACGCCATTAATTTATGTACTCAGGTTTTAGCTTAAGTGCTGCGTACTTTTGTAAGAAGTAATATTTAATAATTTTGTATGTATATATAAATATATATATATATATAAATATATTTATATATAAACATACATATATATATTTATATTGTATAATTATAAGCGTTTGTTTTACATAATATTTACTTAATAATTTTCCATTTTTAACTCTATAGAAGAAACAGCTTAAATTATTTATGCTTAAATATAACAGCCACAAAAGCCCAGTTTTTTCGAAAGCCTGCGTTGTGCCAAGTCTTGTATACTTGATTTTTCCTAAGCTTTCCCTTGCAGTTAAAGTGGAAGAAAAAAAAAGAAGAGTTTGAGAGATTTTTGTGGCACAAATTTTAAGATACTATAAATTGGCAATCAAAGGCCTGACAATTGCGTATCATAAAAAAAAATTAGAGCAGCAGAAATTTAGTTAAATTCCATCCAACGATTTTAATGCTTGAGTCTTATAAAAAAACAGCAGCAGCAAGCAATGTCATTTAAATAAGCTCAAACAAATGTATGCACGTATCCAGATACACCACTTTTAATTTATAATTAAAAAATAATAGTACTGTTATGTGCAATTTGTGCTATTTTGTACCGAATTGGGCAAAAAACTTATTCTAATGAAGTGATTTTTATAAGTGACGGTGGCACTACCATTAATTTTTTGAGAAATATGAAAATTGTTTGTGCTCGTGTTGAACTTTAATGTGTAATAGCAAAATTTAGTTATCGCTTTTATACTTAGTGTATGTGAATTATTTTTTTTCTTTAATCTCTCTGTGGCACATTGCAGTAAAACCTGAGCACTCGATATCACAATCCCAGAAAATGCAAATAAAATTAATGGTGGAGCTAACAAACTCATAATAACTCTACCATTCGCATAAATAATTTAGCCAATGCAGTAAATCATAGCAAACTTTGGGCACATACTAGCACATAAATATATATATTTTTAATTATAAAACAAAAACGCCGTACCTCACTTTTTGTACATCGAACGCACTCTGATTGCCAATCAAGCGCATCAAGACGCAAACAACAAAGCAGCAGCAGCAGCGCCTAGTACAAATTTTGTCGCATAAATATACCTCATACTCTCTCTTCCCCCTCTCCCCAACTCTCATCACTAGCTATTTTTACAAAATAAATATACGAGCGGTTCGTAGTTTCTCTTATTTCTTTCTAAATATTAAATTAACTGGTAATATTTTTGTTGTAGTAAGTATTCGCAATGATTTCTTCGTGATTTCCACCCACTTACGTTTTCACGTGGTCATTATTATCATTCTTCTCAAACACCTCATTCGTTTTTCTCATCATTTTCACTGCTTGCAGTCGAGAGATTAAAAGACGTCGCATCCGATTGCCTTGTATGTCTGGTCGAGCGAAGTTCGCGTCGTTTTTCGGGTGGATGTTCCATTCCATGTTCCGCCGAACTGCCGCCGGCAGACGAACGTGGTCGTTTTAATCTGCTCGATGAACGGCGACTCTCTTCAGCCGCCGCCGCTGCCGAAGCAGCTGAGGAGCCACTTAAATTGGCTGAATTGCCAGCGCCAGCGGAGGCATCCAAGTCTTCAGCACTACCGCCATGACTACTACCTGCAGTCGTCGATGATGACGATTGCTGCTGCTGTTGTTGCGCTGCCGCAGGTGGCGGCTTTTTGAGTATGGGCTGTATGATCAGCTCATCTGCTTCCTCATATGGTGGCGGTAGTTTAGCCGCATCTGCAGCATTGGTTATAGTGAGCGAAATACGCGATTCACTGCGCGCTTCGGAACGCTCGCTACTTGTACTGGCCCCAGAGCTTATCGGTGGTGCAATTGTTATGGTTGTCTGTGACGGCAAATTAGCCGCAATGCCCGAGGAGTTCAGTGGTGTAAGCGTTACTTTGTCAGCTTCAGGTGCTGCAGCCGAGCTATGTGAACTTGAATTTGAGCCGCCGCGCAAACTTTTCTCTATGCTTGTCATGCCACCGCCTAGATTGAGTGGTAAACCGCTTAGGTCATCTTTCAGGCTAGAGGATTGCATGCTATGTGCATGTGCGGCATCGTTGCGAGATCTCTTTGATTTGTGATGATCATCCATCAGACTGGAATGGCTAGATGAGCCACCCGTACCAGAGCCAGTAGGTATTAGAGAAATACCCGAGCCGAGTCCCAATGTTTTTGTATAGTAATCGATCTGTTGCTTGCTCAATTGTTCAAAAGCATCCTTCATGGCGTCCTGTTCACGTTGACGCTTGGCACTTGAACTAGAGTTGGAGCTAGAATTGATGCCAGCCGAGTTTGAGCTGCTTGTTGGTGGGCCAGTCAGCCCAGCTAGGCTTCCCGTCAGACTAGCCAAGGAGCCCGGTCCGGTGAGTGGTAGTGAACCTCCAGCAGCGGCCATAGCCTGAGCTGCCATTTCGGCTAAGAACGCCTGACTCAAGTCACCCGGCATACCTGGTATCTGTGGCATTTGTGCGACTGCTGCTGCCGCTGCAGCAGCTACAGCCTTTGCAGCACTCTTACTCGAAGAGGCAGACGAGGAGGAAGTTGATTGAGCGCTAGTAACGCCTCCAGTCATTGAAGCTGGCAGCTTGCCCTGCGAGAACGCTTGCAGTGTGGCTAAATCAGACGGTAGCGCACCACGTGCTAAGCTTTCCATCCATTTTTGTTGCTCCTTAGCAGCTTGTTTTTCCTGAGCGGCATGAGCAGCCGCAGCAGAGTTGGCAGCACGTTTTTCGCTCGCTGTGCTTGCTGCAGAAGAACTGCCGCTAGACACTGGTGGCATTCCGAGAGAACTCATCAGACGCGTTGCTTGTGCCAAATCCATACCGGCCATACGACTCAGTGATTCAAGCAAATGTGGATCTGCGCCGGGCATCAGCAAATTAGATAACTGCGCCATTTCAGCAGAGGCTTGGGCAGCAGCACGACTTGCGGCCGATTGTCGCCCACGTGAAGAAGTCGAACCACTGCCCGACGACGAAGCACCTGTGTTCGAACTTTGACCCATGCTAGCTACCGCGTTCATCAGATTTGCAGCCGATGCTGCAGAAGCAGCTGATGAGGACGAGCGCGAATTGCTTGATTTAGACTGTGATTGATGAGATTTACTTTGTGAAGTGGATGAGGTACTGCCAGCAGATGATGTGGCCGGATTTGTGCTGCCATTCAGTAGATTATATTGTTGCGCTAATTGATCATAGGCTGAGCCCAAACCAGTCGAACCCAACGAATACGGATTTAATCCACTCAAACCCATAGGTGGATAAAGTAGTGATGGACTGGGAAACAGAAAAGGAAATCCAGCGGCCAGTTGCGATGAAGACGAATTTAAATTCTTGTTGGCACCACTGCCAGAAGCACTGCTATTGCCACTATTACTTGTACTCTGCTGAGCTGTATCTTGCTGTTGCTGCTGTTGTTGCTGCTGCTGTTGTTTGCTCTTCTTCGATGAAGTTGAGCTATTTGGTTGTGACAAGCTCTTGCCGCTGCCTGTGCCAGAGTTGCTAACATTCTGACCACCTGTGGCTCCTCCTAAACCACTTAGGGCCGGTCCAGCTGCTGCCATGAGTGCAGCCAGACTCTGCGCATCCATGCCAGCCAAATTTCCAAGTCCACCCATACCAGCTAAACTGGCAAACAGGTTCATGTTGTTTAGACTGCCCAAACCAGGTATATTTCCCATACCTGGCATTCCAGCAAATGGCATTGACAGCAAAGGATTCTTGGGATCAAATGCAGACAAAGGATTCTTTGGATCAAATGCTCCACCTAATCCGGGGAGACTGGCCAACAGATTGGGGTTCAGACCGGCTAACGAGCCAAATTGCATAGCTGCATTTGCTTGATCTATAGCGGTTTGGCGCGACGATTTCTTCGATGAAGACGATGAAGATTGAGACGCAGTGTTTGACAGTTGCTGTTGTTGTTGTTGTTGCTGCTGCTGCTGCTGTGAGTGCGAATGGCTGCTGTTGGAAGCATTGCTTGATGTGGAAGAAGGACGTCCACCGTGTGATTTATTCGAAGACGTTGAATAAGTATCCATTGCACTGGGTTTAGGAGAAGGTGCGGACATTGGATTCTGCATTTGTTCCAACCACTTGGGGTCAACTTCATAGGCAGGATTCTCAGTTAGCCTAAAAAATAAAAAGACAAATATTTAGTTAGAGATTAGATAAGATGCTTAATGAAAGGAAATGCTGGTTAGATAAGAGTGGTTGCTTAAAACCGGAAAAAACTAATTGAATCATTAAGATATCAGTCTACAATAGATTAATGCTTGAATGTTTTAATTAAAATAAATTTTATGCTCTTACTAGGGACTAGGGAAGTCAATCCCGGATCCCAAAATCCTGGATTGTCTTTACTGGATCCCGGGATTTTTAAATAAAAAATTTCTTTTAAGCTTTTATTGAGGCTGAAAAAGATTGTTAAGACGATGAGTGTGAATCAGGAGCAAAGACTTAAAGTTTTAGAAGTATTTGCAACATCGGAAATTGTCAGATATTCTGGCTTAGGAAATATTTTGACTTTATATGATTTAAATACGAATTCTAAATGTTTGATAGTTAAAATCAAAAATACAACAATAAATGTGAAATTATGAAATTGTGAAAAACTGATTGACACTTCAAATCTCATCGCCCCTGTGGTGCAGTGCCTTTAGTGCGCGCTTGCACGGGTATCACAAAGATTTCTGATGAAGCCTTTAGCAGGGCCGAAATTGCAATAAAATCAGCTAGTGATTTTTTCCTTTTCATATTGAAAACTTTGTTGTTGTTTCTTTGGAAAGATTCGTTAGAACAATTAATTGTTCTAGCTTTGACCTTAAGCTCAATAAACGATTTTAAACTATCACACAACTAGAATTTGTATTTAAAATCAAGTATGATTTAAACTATCAAACATTTAGAATTTGTATTTAAATCATATAAAGTCAACATCAACAAAGAGATCATTTAGGAAAAAACTTTAGGAAATATTTTTTTTTTGTGGTGAAGACAATCGTAATCGAAACTAACAAATTGCTTACGATTATTTCTAGAATAGAATCAGAACGGTGCTTCTCATCAGCGCGTTATATTTGTAATAATACCCGAAAAATGTTTTACTTTAAAAATAATTAAAACAAAAAATTTAATTTTGAAAAGTCTTTTCCAAGCTTAATTTGCCTCAAACACAAAAAAACATGAAGACAATGTAAAAAAAGTGTAACATTTATATAGTAATACCTTAAACTGTTGTCTTTTATTTTTTATATTATTTTTTCTTTAACCCTTTCAATTGCTAAGCTAAACTAAGAACAAAATAATTTTTTTGGGGTAATATTCCCATCATTTAGGTCCTTAAAAGATGAAAAGAATATACCTTTGATTTTAACCTGCGCAACTGACGTTTTACAAGCATGTACAAAGAAAAAATTGTTTTGCTTCTGTTCGTCACAAAGTCTTTTTTTAATCCCTTAAATGTTATTCAAGCCTTTAGGTCTTTGTTTTTGAAACCCTCTTAATATTTTTATCACGAAGGCCATAAAAAGATAAAAAACGTACATTTAATACATAGCTCTTACAAATGTATTAACGAGATTCGTTTAAACAAGTTTTCGACCTAATATAGAAAACCAAATTTTTTGATGAAAATATTAGGTCCGTTCACATACTTTTTGGACCAATTGTTTAAATATGTAATAATGTAAAAAATTATAATTGTTTGAATAAGTTAATAAGATTTCTCACTCATATTTGCTGCGTTCTTTCTGTGTTTATTAATTCTGTGGTCAAAAGCACTAAGCGCTTAAGTCAAAAATTGCTGTTTCGAGTAATCTCGTGTTAAAGTTTTCAATCGCCATATGAATTGTATGAAAGAGTCTTTTGTTTTTGTGTCATAACTTTGGCTAGGGTCATGCTAGAAGCTCCAGATTTTGTGTGCTTATAAAGCTATATGCTTGAAACACATCTACATCAATAACTCAGTTTTGTCTTAAGTCGACTTAAGCGCTTAGTGCTTTTGACCACAGAATTTAACAGCGTCAGTAGCAGCATCTAACGTTAGAACACTCAGCAGTTGAGCTCATGTAGCATCGAATTTTTTTACTCGATTATACCTGATCAATTTTAGTAAGCGCTCCCATAATTGTACCATTCAGCGAATTTTAACACAAGTCAGTTACCAACTGTTGACTCCACTGAATGCAGCTGACCCTGACATTTTTGGCTATGAGAACGAGAACGCAGTCCGAAATGCATCTACCTTCTCTAGTTATTCCATGAGACCATTAATTAAATTTGTTTACTTAATTATTAATCTTTTCTTGAAGAATGTAGTTTATTATGATGTATTTTTAAATTCTCAATGAACTCGATATATGTTTAATTGGACAACTAAAAAAATTTTTAAAACAAATTAATTAACCCTTACGCAAATATTATTTTCCGTTAAAAACTATCTTAACAATGAAGATTACTTTAATTATATGCAATATATAATCAAACATTCTTTGTTTATTCGTTTTTTTATTAAAAACAGGGGACTGAGCATATTTGATAAAGGCCTTTGAGCTAAAAATATTTTTTTAATAAAATGAGAAAATTTATAGCTATTGGGGGTTGGAATTAATTTTAAAGGTTTTTTTCGGTTTTTGAGCATTTATTTAGAAACAACGGTACAATGTATATTATTCAAAGTATTGTCCATCGTTAGCTACAACATTTTCCCATCTTTCTGGCAGCATATGGATTCTGCGCCGGAAGAACGATTCGTCTTTTGAGGCAATCCACGAATCGACCCATTTTTTGGTATCCTCGTAAGAAGTGAAGCGCTGCTCAGCCAAGCCATGCGTCATCGATCTGAATAGGTGGTAGTCGGAAGGGGCTATGTCTGGGCTATAAGGCGGGTGGGGTAGCACATCCCAATTCAGCGCCTCCAACGTTTCCTTGACGGTTCTTGCAACATGTGGCCGTGCGTTGTCATGTTGAAAAACCACTTTGTCGTGTCTTTTGGCATATTCCGGCCGTTTAACCTTTAATGCTCGGCTCAATTGCATCAATTGTTGTTGGTAGCGTTCCCCAGTGATGGTTTCGTTAGGTTTTAGCAGCTCATAGTACACGACACCCTTCTGATCCCACCAAATACACAGCATAAGCTTGGCTCCATGAATATTCGGCTTGGCCCTCGATGTTGATGCATGGCCGGGTGGTCCCCAAGATTTTTTTCGCTTAGGATTATCGTAATGGATCCACTTTTCATCGCCAGTGACAATACGATGCAAAAAACTCTTCCTTTTATGCCGTTGAAGCAGTTGTTCGCACATGCAAAATCGCCGTTTAACGTCTCTCGGCTTCAACTGGTACGGCACCCAATTTCCTTGCTTTTGAATCATTCCCATGGCCTTCAAGCGTTTGCCGACCATTGATAAGTCGACTCCCAATGATTCTGACAATTCTTGAAGGGTTTGACACGGGTCTTCATCGAGCAAAGCCTCCAATTCCTCATCTTCAAACTTTTTCGGCTGGCCCGGACGGTCTTTGTCTTCCGTATCAAAATCACCACTTTTAAACCGACGGAACCAGTACTCACAAGTAGAAATCGATGGAGCATAGTCCCCGTAAGCCTCAGTAAGCGTGCGTTGTGCTTCAACCGCTTTTTTCTTCAAATGGAAGCACAAAAGTAAACCTTCCCGCAAATTGCGTTTTGTTGGAACGAAAGTCGACATGTTCACAGAGAAAAAAATATATGTTGTTTACACTTCAGTGGAATGACACATACTGAAAAATGAAGCTTACACAATGTGCTTTGAAATGAATATAGTCACAGGTGTGCCCGATGCGATCTATTGATAGTTACGCCATCTCTTAGAAAACCTTTAAAACTAATTCCAACCCCCAATAAGTCTGCAACGAGGTGCAGTTAAGGGTTAAACAAATAAGTTAATAAGCTTACCACTGCATGAGTCGCTTTAATTGTGGTGCCTTGTTTCCTGTCAAACGTTTGCCAGTTTGTTTGTTTATCACTGGCACCGGTTCCTCGCCTGTCAGTCCTTGTGGACCAGCGGACATCTGTTGATGCTGCTGCTGCTGCTGTTGCTGTTGTTGCGAGTGATGTTGGGCATGTTGCTGTGATTGTGCGGCTGACTTTTGCATCTGAGCGGATGAATTTTGAACACCGCTATTGCTCTGCTGACGACTTGAGCGCCTGCCACTGTTGCCGCTGGTGTTGGTCCCAGCTGCAGCGGCAGCAGCAGCGTTAGCATAATCCATGCTTAGCTGCTCGTTTAGCGGCGTATTCATATCAGACAGCCATTTGTTAACCTTCACATCGTGCGCGTTATATTTTGCACTGTTATCAATACAGAAACGTTATTATAAGCATTAAGCAAATAGCGTCTACTATTTAATTATAAATCAATTATTCAGACCTACCTCATTTTCATAGCCTGCTCCATTTCGGCCAACATACTCTCGTATGCTTTGCGTTGTGCTGGTGGTAGACATTGCATCATTTTTTGTTGTTGCTTAAGGAACGTCTGAGGATCTGTAGACATAGTCTGAGCTAACAAAGCATTTAGGCTATCTTTGGAGGAAAGGCCACCCATAGCCATATTCTGTAGCGCCGAGAGACCAGTTGTTGAAGAGGAGCCGCCGCTCGATGTCGCTGATGAAGCTGTAGCATTTTTATTTTCTATTTTTAAAAGAGATAAAAAAAGACCAAAATTTGAGAATGGATGTTCACTAAGGCACCAGTGCAAAACCGCAGCAGGTGACTTAAAAGTGTGTGTTAAGAGACTCAAACTCACTGCCAGGCACTGTGGTTACAGTGATGGTAAATGGCTTCTGATTTTGTTGACTCTGATTGCTCAAAGACGATTGAGCCACATTGGCTGGTGTCACCGATACACTGGGCGGTATCTGTGCCTTTTTAGATGAGGAAGAGGATGAAGATGGAAATGATAATGTGGGATCAGGGAAAGTCTTTTGTTCCTTGGCAGCAGATAAGCCCAACACAATTTCATCTAGTTTCTTGCGTTTCTTCTCTTTACCCACTACGGGCTCCTCAATTGTCTGCAAAAGAAAAATAAGTTGTTATTTGAAATGGCTTACTTACTGCGAAAATAGAGTTATTGGTGCAGTTTTTGATGAATTATTAAAAAAAAAATATGTGCGGCGATGTGAACTAAGTGTGCATCAATGTTGCGCATCGAAAACACATTGAAAAACAGTTATGATTTTAATGAGGAGGTACTTTTTAATATGGAGTTAGCTACGAAATTTATTATTTTTAGAAATTTGCTGCACGGAGATTTTAAGAAATCACCTTTTTTAATTTAAAGATGACGACACATTTCATCACATTTTAAATTACTAAAAAAAATTAATGGTGGAGAAAATTCTACTTTGAAAAAGCATTACCTCTCCAACAACGCGGCACACATTTTTTTAATTTTTTTTTTATATTTTTCATTTTTAACACTTACGCAGTTATTCTTCTTCATAAGCTTGCTTAGCGTATCGTCCAATTTACTTTTGCTGCCGCCCATAGACGGAAATGCAGATGCTAAAGCAGCATGCATACTCGAAGTAGAAACAGCGTTGGATTTTTTGGAAGACATTGAAAAATCTTGCACCTCGCTTAGATCTATAGCCCCAGAGGCAGATTTAAGCATGTCAACCATGTTCATTTTTGGCAAACTGTAAGAGTGTAAAAAAAGTAATGAAGAATCTCCGAAGTGTTAAAAAAAGACAAATATTACCTTGACGACAAATCCATTGGGGCACCCATAGTGTTTTGTGCTTTCATTGGCGGGACGGCTGGCTTATTAAATTGTCCCGAATTCTGTCGACTCAATGAAGCATGTTGATGTGCGGGTGGTGGCTGCAACGAAGCACCCAGAGCCGCCGCTGCAACTGAGGCAGCAGCTGCGGAGCCAGCACGGCGTGCAGAACCAGCGCCACCTGTAGCAATTGACTCCATATTAGCAATCTCGGTTTCCCAATCCTTTTGGCCTACTGAAAGAAAAAAAAATACATTTAAGATTAAACTCAAAGCTATATAGCGGTTAATGTTTTCTTACAAGCTTGTGAGCTGTTCAACAGCGCATGCAGCTTGGCGCGTTCTGTCTCCACATCGATTGCAATGTGACGTTTGCGTTTCTTGCCGGAATTTGTTGTGGTTGAGGAAGAACTCGGTATTGTGGGCGTGCTGCTTTGTGAACTCGCAGCAGATGCTGTGGGTTGCATCGACATTCCAGGTAGAAGAGCTGCCAAAGAATTGTTCCCAGCATTTCCACTACCAACAGCTGCAGTGGCTGCTGCTACTGCAGCAGATATAGCAGCATTAATACTATTGTTATCGAGTGTGCTAGCTAGAGCACTCTTGTTGGAGCCAGATGTGGCAGATGAGGAGGCAGCAGCTGCTGCTGCGGCGGCTGCTCCTGCAGCCACTTGCTGCATTTGAGATGTTTGCAAGTGTTTTGTTAAGCCTTGATCTGTGGTGATTGTGATGACATCTGGCGTCGTTGAACGACGTGGCTCAATCACATTCAAGTGAGGAATAGCTTCATGCAATGCAATATTCAAGTCGTGGCCTTGGCAGCCAGCGTAAGCCGAGTAGTTGCCGTCCACAGGCCAAGAATTGGTTTCGACACAGGTGACAATGTGCGCTACGCGACGTTCTAGAGCAAAATCCTTAAACCATCTTATCATGCACATCTCTAGCTTTGGGCGTTCTTGCTTTTGCTTCTGCACCTGTTGCGGTTGTATCACTTCCAGGTCTGGGAAACGTGCCTTGAGCTCTGCTGCTTGCTTCTTGCATTCTTCTTGGACAGCTTTTTCTTTTTCTTTCATCACTTCATCATCATCGGGATCAGTTGTGCCGGCAGTAGCTGCGGCCAAGTCTAGGATTTCTGAATCATCTGTTGCCGCCGTAGAAGCTGATTGTTTCTGTGCCGCGTCTTCCTTCTTTTCTTCCTCTAGTGGTCTAGAGCTTTCCTCTTTTGTCTCGGTTTTGTCTCCTGTTGAATTCAATGAAGATTTTTCATCGACACCACTCTCATTGTTATCATCAATCGCTTCATTTTTCATTTCTTTACCTTCAGCTGCTACCTGCTTGGAAACATTTTCCGATGCATTCTCAACTTTAGTGGCATCATCTTCTTCTTTAGCCTTTTCTGTTGCATCAGCTTCTGTTTCGTCTAAATTCGGCTTTGCCGAAATTATATCATTTTCTATTTGTTCTGTCTGTTCCTCAGCCTTGGTAGTTTCAGCAATCTTAGGTTCCCTCTTTGTGAGGTTTTGCACTAGAATTTCGTCTTCGTTCATTTTTTCTAATGTTTCTTCTTCTGCAACTTTCCCAGTCTTGGCAGTTATGATGTCCTCCTTCTGTGCCTTTTCCAGGACATCTTCGTCGATTGATTTATCTTTACCAGCTTCAACTTCAGCTTTCTCTGCACTGCCATTTGCTTCCTCAATAGCATCTTCCATTTCTGTAGAAACATCTTCCATTTCTGTGTCTTTTGGCTTGGCATCCGTGAGCTTTTCAGCTTCGCTTTGTGCCGTGTTAGATTTCATATCTAATGCTGTAGGTTCTGTTTGATCTCCCTGTTGCTCCGTTTTTACTTCTGACTTCAAAGCTGCCGGCGTTGTAGTATATTGTTCCTTCTTAACGAAACTATCCTTGGTTAGCAGCTCTTCATCCAAATCAATGATTTCATGCTTTAGTGCCGCCGCAGCCGCAGCCGCTTTGTCAGCATTCATGGCTTCCAACTTTATAGTGCGCTGCATTTGTAACTCTAGTTCTCGTATAAAACGTTTCTCAGAATCAGAAAAACTAAAGTTGGGATCATTGAAAATAAAGGTCTCTGAACGATATAAGCCGTGTTTTAAAACAGCCGATATAAGCTCTTTGTCGTGTCGTCCTGGCTCCCACCAATCTGGTGTATCTGCACTTCCAAGGCAACACTTCATTAGACGCTCTTCCAACAGTGGATGCCGTGATATTTCGCGTAATTTTGATAGCAGCTCTAAACGATCTAATATTAATTTGGCATGATCCTCACTAATATCCTCAATGATTCCTTCTAGACCACGTTCGCTATCGCTTAGCTTAACACCTGCCTGGCGTTTGCACATGGCTATAAAAACTTTATAATAGTCACTGAGTGTCTCATCACTCTTGCGTTCTAAGTGAGCCATCTGCTTAAATTTAATCCAGTCCGGTGCCAACGAGGAGCTGGTATTGAGATTACCACCACCCATTAAACTCATTGATGGTTGCAAGTCAATGCCATAGCCGGTTAGTACGCGCAAAAATTCGTATTCTTCGCGGCGATTCCATTTTTTGGGTATGATTTGTAGACGTTGATTTTCACGCTCTTTTGCGGCCAGTTCCATTTTACCCTGACGCTCCATTTTCTGTAAAAAGGATATATAAAGAAAAATTTTGTCGATAAATAAAAATTAAACTCATTTAAAATTTAGCAAGTAATAAATAAATTATATTAAAGTATGACCCAAGCACCATTGGACTTCACGAATTATGATATCAACAAATATTTAAAATAATGTGAAAATAAAAAGAAGCAAGCATGCACGATAGGACAGTTTATATGAAATTCGTTTTACAACAAGATTAATTACTGTTGTTATTAATGTATTAATGTATGTATTAATGTATTATATATAAACTTATTATATTATTTTTTTTTATTTATTTATATATAAACTCATATGAGTTATTTATGATTGCACTCAATTTTAATTTGAATTACCTTTGAGTACGGCGCAGCAAAATAATAAAAAAATATAAGCAAAAAATTTGGTTTTTATTTCACAAACATAACTCGTTTGATTTTTTTACCCATTTTTACATGTTTTTTTAAGTGAAAGCTTGACAAATCCAAATTATCAAATTCTTGTTGCATCTTATTTATGGAAACATTTGGGATGCTTTCCCACAACACCTTGAAAAGCACTTTAGGGGTCGTCCATATAATACTTCACACTTGATGATGTGAATATCCCTCCTTCCCCATATCACACATGTTGTCACAAGGTAGGTTGTGTTGAATCACAAGTAGATTGTAATATCAGATGTTAATAATTCCTTATTGAAAATTACAGGAAATTTTTAAAACCTACTTAAACACATTGAGATAGAGATAATAGCGACCAATAGCATACGACTTAGCCAAGACATATAAAAATTCTTAGTGTCTGAGGGCAAGTTGTATAAGAAAACACAAGTCGTACATCCACAGGTCGTATGAAAATCAAAATACTAGTTTGATTTTTTCTCAAGTTGTAGAAAAAGTATGAGTGTATTAGGGCAAGTCGTACGACTTCATACTTGTTTTCATAATTCATTTGCATTTTGTCTGTTGAGAAGGAAGCATGTAAGATTGTAAGTTGTCCTTTTTTTTCATTCAGTAGTATACGGTAAAATTTATGAGTATTAAAAAAAAATCAACAATTTACAATTTACAAATAGAATTTGATAATAAAAGGATACAGACAGGATATTAAATAGGGCGAACAAAAATTTGTTTTAAATCAAAATATTTTTTTTCTCGAGGCATATTAAAATCGTCAAGCTTTGGGATACGGAATTCGAAGCGAATAAAAATAAGATCATTCACTGTTCTGTACGCAGACTGAAGTATGTTGAAAAGTAGTATGAAAAAGTCGTAATGTATGATGCCAACGTACGACTTGGCCGTACTAATCGGTAGTATGAAAAGTAATATCGTCTGAGGTAGGGATGTGCAAGTTGAAGTCGAAATAAGTCGAAAGTTGACTTTTACTTGATAATTTTCGACTTTTGGCAATCGACTTTCTGATATTAAAAAAGTCTAATGTTGACTTTTACTTTCGACTTTTTTAATTTTATGCGAAACAAAAACCTTAACGCTAATCTGAAAACTGTCTTCTCTAAACAAGTAAATGAAATAGCTGTTTAACAACAAATAAAGCTGCGTTGGCAACTCTTGATTCGATAAATTCGGAAGTATGTTTGGTGTTGGAAATGTTTTAATGAAATTGTCACTATTTGAAAAGCAGGTGGCAATTTTATCAAAATTTATTACTTTTGACCTTAAAATTTTGTTAAAAAAAAAACAAAGCATTACAACAAACACATAGAAATATCCAAAATACTGGGTAACAATTGTTACTGTGCCAGAATAGGGCTGTTAATCCAAATTTATATTCACAATATTCAGACTACGCTCAAATCGATTAATTTTTTATTGCAGAAAACAGAGGAATGTTCTGCTTTAAGTCAAATTGGCAAGAATTTAAAACGAGTGCTTGCCATTGAAATCACAAAAAAGATTACAATATTGGATTGATAAAACCATACACTTCTTTAACACTTCTAGATCCTAGGTTCAAGCACGCATTTCAAAATATCCGTGAGTGTTCTCAAGCAATCTGTCACCTTGGTAGGCAGCAGTACATAAATATTTAATGCAAATATTACCTCCTCCATTTAGGTGATCTTGTGAATGCCGATATGAGACAAGCAAGAATTTGAAATGAAGAAGTTGTGAAAGCGGCATTGTGCGGCATTGACATCTAATAATCAAGAATCCAATAACAGTGACATATTATGCTTTTGGATTAGGTGGTTAGAATAAACATGGACCCTACAACTGATGAAATTGAAGGGATGCCCACTCAGCTGCGCCTTTATCTGGCTCGGCCAGCTGTTGATCGAAAACTTAATAAAAATCCGCTTGTTGTCTGGAAATGCATTAAAACTGAATTTCCTTTTGTTTGGGCCGTTGCAAAAAAATATTTATCCGAAAGGTTATTTTCTCGTGCTGGTCTCATAGCGAACCAATTGCGAAACAGGATTTCGCCAGAACATCTTAACATGTTAGTTTTTCTACGTTCAGTTGGTGAAGACATGTGGTTCCCTTAATTGTGCATTCACTTGTGCACAAATATATCGAGCCCTAACCGCCGAATTAACGTAAGCGCCACTTTTTCGAAATTAATTTTTAAATGGCAAACGATGTACGACAACAAAGTTCGTCAACTCCCAAAATTTCATATCTCTACGTTAAACTCTTCTAAAGTTATATCTAACACAAAAATAAAATTTGCATGTACCGCTTATGCAAAAAAAAAAAACAAGGAAAATGCTTCTTATGTAAAATTTGGTTTATAACGCTTGCGTTAATTCGGTGGTTAGGGCTTGATATTCAGCCAAATTATGAATAATTTTTCCTGGGGAATCGGAAAAGGGGGTTGTCATTTTTAAGATAGCAGATAGAGACATCACATTTTTTTTTCTTTCATAAATATTGACGGTTGCTGAAGAAATTTGCATTAAAAATTTTCAAAATGTTCTTAAACTTTATCTTGGAAATGAACTCGACCTTTTCCGATTACCCGGGAAAAATTATTCATAAGAAGTCTGATTGTCTATATGAATTGCCTGAACTAGAATTGCAATATTTTGTTTTTTGTATTTTATTTACTTACTGAAGTACCATGTTTTTGTTTATTTTTTAACAATAAAATATTTTAAAAAAGTCGAAAAAAGTTGTCGAAGTCGACTTTTTCTGACAGTTGCACATCCCTAGTCTGAGGCACCTATAAGACAATTTTTTCCCCTGGATCACGGTACGTGGGATTGGACTGATTTAATAAATTGATTGAAATGTTAAATATTCACTACATAGAGGAGTAAAATCGATGTCAAAGTAGTATTTCTACTTCATCCAGAGTAGTAATAATATTGTATTTCAAACGCAGTGCTGTCGCCATCTTATAGTGGAACGACATATCCGAATCAATAAGCTAAACCTTTCCGAAAAACCGGAAAAAATATTGAAAAATTTTATGTACTGAAACAAAAATATATTTTTGTAACGTAACGCGTAATGCCTAGCGCTGGCTCAAAAACGCCTTCTTCACTTAGGCAACTGGTTTTTGAATGACCTTGACGAATTTTCGAAATCTTTGGAATACCGAATCCTAGGCTTAGTAAAAAGCACAAATTGGTTTAAATAGAGAATGGAAATTAACCCTTCGTATCACTATGGGCCTCATTGGTCTAAGTGTGTGCCAATTGAGGCAGCCACATTAACCTAACCTAACCTTACCTAACGTAACGCTCAACCAACCCTACTTCCACATGTCACATATCTTTAAAGTGTTCGACCCCCCTAAATGTGTGAGTATTATATGGACGGTCCCTTAAGGTATAAAATATGGTTAAATTCTTAAAATTTTTAAATGAACAAAAAACAGAAAAAGTTGCGGAGTTATGATTCTCAAGCAATAAAGAGGGCTAGGTGTAATTAAATTTAAAAGAGACAATTAATTTTTAATCATATTTTAAACAGAAATAAATAAAAATAAAAAGTAAAAAAAAAAATTTTTAAATAAGCTTTTATTTAAAAAAGACGTGACTAAAAAAAAAATATATTTAAGTGACATTTTTCACATATGTATATATTAGGTATATTCTATGTGGAGAAGAACCCCTCTCTTGGTTACTCATCATCATAATATAAGCGTACGCAAATTGGTAAGTTCTAAGGACTTAGATAAATTTCAAGGAAATCTGGGGGCGAACCTTTAAAATGTAACATGTCTGACTGTCTTAACCTGGCGAGGCCAGCATAGTCTTTGTGAAATCGTCTCAAGTCGACTCAAACCTCCACGTGGTGTTTCCTGGGCAACGTCAAAACTGACAACCGTTAGTTTGGTGGCTAATCTGAGCGGCGCGCCCCCTAGGCTTAAAATTGGTTGTGCTTCGGGTTTGAAGACCACCCGTTAAAACCCATTTCAATGAAAGCACAAAAGAATCGAGGAAAACTGATCCCCAACTCTGATGACAACTACCGCAAACGAAAAACTGATAATGATTTACGGATATGCACCTGGAACGTCCGAACCCTTAATTGGGAAGGTGCCTCTATCCAACTGACTGATGTCTTGGAAAGATACAAAGCTGATATCACTGCTATCCAAGAAATGCGATGGAAGGGACCGGGTTGCATTCGGCATGCACCCTGTGATATCTACTACAGCGGCCATGCGGAGAAGCATGAGTTTGGATGCGGATTTGTAGTTGGCAAGAGACTACGGCCCCACGTCCTGCGATTCACACCTGTGAACGAACGACTTGCCATAATCCGCATCAAGCTTACATTTTTTAATATAAGCCTAATATGTGCGCACGCTCCGACAGAAGACAAGGACGATGAGATCAAGGAAATTTTCTACGAGCGCTGCCCCCGTCACGACGTAAAAATCGTGCTTGGTGACTTCAACGCTAAGGTGGGCAAGGAAAATAGTTTTGGTCCAACAGTCGGAAAGTTCTGATTGAAAGATGCTGATTGACTTCGCCGCAGCACGAAACATGGTCGTAAGTAGCACTAGATTCAAGCATCTCAATATTCATAAAGCCACCTGGATGTCCCCTGATCAAAAAACCAAAAATCAAATTGATCGACGGAAGCCACTCTTCCAGTGTATTGGATGTACGCACGATCCGTGGTGCAAACATGGACTCGGATCACTATCTTGTTGCAGCCAAGATCCGTACACGTCTGTGCACAGCTAAGAATACACGCAACCCTACACAGAGAAAGCTAGACATCGACAAGCTGCAATCGAAACAGACAGCCTTTGTAGTCTAGTGGAGAGTGCGCTAGACTTTCAACCCAAAGGTCCCTGGTTCGAATCCGGGTTCGGGCATGGTTCTTTTCACTTTCTTTGTTCTTTCTTTGTCCTACATTTAAGAATTATGGAAAACTAAAAATTCACAACTAAATTGTGGAAAATGTGAAGGAATGGAACAACTAAGGGCTTGAAATGCTTGCCGAGGTTAAGGCATAACACTAGCCTCGGTTAAAAAGCAATTCAAAGTGTCTTTCGCAGTTGTTTCCCCTAATCAATAATTCACGTATAGTTCCAATCAATTCCTCTAAATAATCTATCCCTTTCCTTTCAGGTCAAAGACCAAACTTTGTTTGTATAAGGCGCATGCCTTGGTTCTTTGATCTTTTAAAAAAAAAAAAAAAAAAAAAAAAAAAAAAAAAACAGCCGATGCTTTCGCCACTCGACTTTCACTCCTGCTTCAAAGCACTCCTCCAATTGATGATATATGCTGCGGCTGCTTCAACTCCATGCGTGCGGCTGCTGAAGAGGTGGTTGGCTGCCACCGCCCTCGCCGAAACCAGTGGTACGACCAGGAGTGTCGCGACGCCACTGCAGAGAAAGACGCCGCCTACAAGGCCACCCTGCAGTCGGTTGTAACGCGCGCTGCTAAGGAGCGATACAAAGAAAAGAAGAGGGAAGAGAGACGTATTTTCAGGCGGAAAAAGAGAGGCAGAAAAGCGAGAGCAGGAGAAGATTGAGATGTATGGTGACAGGAATGAGGCCCAAAAATTTTTCGAAAAATAAGACGCCTTGCCGATGGTTTTAAAACCGGGGCCTCTTCCTGCAAGGATGAAAACGGGAATCTAGTGACAGATGTCCAGAGTACTTTGACGTTATGGAGGGAACACTTATCCAAGCTTCTAAATGGCGACGCTGACAACAATCCCGCCAATAGAGATGATATTCCGGAAATTCCAATTTCGGATGACAGCGTCGAGGTTCCGCTGCCCGACTATGATGAAGTTCTGACAGCTATAGCTCGGTCCTGTATAAGGTAGCTCGGTATAAGGTCCTGTCGAGCGTTTTATGTGAAAGATTGAAGCCCATTGTAAACGAACTGATTGGACCTTATCAGTGTGGCTTCAGAACTGTAAAGTCCACCAACGACCAGATTTTTACGTTACGACAAATCTTGGATAAAACTCAAGAAAAACAAGTCGACACCCACCATCTTTTTGTCGACTACAAAGCCGCCTTTGACAGCCCAATAAGGAAGCACATGTACTCCACCATGTCTGAATTAGGTATTCCTGCAAAACTAATACGACTTTGCAGGAAAACACTCAGCAACACCAACAGTGCAGTTAAAATCGGGAAGGACCTCTCCCCACCATTTGTTACCAAACGAGGTTTCAGACAAGGTGATTCCTTATCGTGCGACTTTTTCAACCTAATGATGGAAAAGATCATCCGAGCTGCTGATCTAAGACGTAGTGTCACAATATTCTACAAGAGTGTTATGCTGCTTGCGTATGCTGATGACATCGATATCATTGGCCATAATACGCGCGAAGTCAGTGCAGCATTTTCCAGATTAGAAAAAGAGTCAAGTCGAATGGGTCTAGCAGTGAATGCAAATAAGACGAAATACTTGGTGTCAACAAACAAAGTTGACAATATCTCCTTCGAGGTTGTGAAGGACTTCGTTTATCTGGGATCCAGCATAAACTCAACCAACGACATCAGCATTGAAATCAAAAGAAGAATAACTCTTGCCGACAGGTGTTACTTTGGGCTCAGTAGGCAATTGAGAAGCAGAGCCCCCTTTCGACGAACGAAAATCACGCTCTATAAATCGCTCATCATGCCCGTCCTACTTTATGCATCACAAACCTGGACGCTGAGCAGTTAAGATGAAAAGACTTTAGGAGCATTCGAAAGAAAGATTCTTCGTAAGATCTACGGACCAATCTGCGTCAATGGCGAGTTCCGAATACGGTGGAACGATGAACTGTATGAGCTGTACGCTGACATCGACATAGTCAAGCGCATTAAAATCGAGCGACTTCGCTGGCTTGGTCACGTTCAGCGCATGAAAGACGATGCTCCAGTGAAGAAAACATTCGATTCGGTACCCAGCGGCGGTCAACGCAGAAGAAGACGATCGCATCTTCGTTGGAAAGACCAAGTAGGGCACAACCTGACGAAGCTTGGAATTTCCAACTGTCTCCAGCAAGCGAAAGACAGAAACGGCTGGCAAATTTTTAGATGAGGCCAAGACCGACATACGGTTGTAGCGCTAACTAAGTAAGTAAGTAAGAGACTGAAGCGGAAGTTTTGCTTGACCACAATACAAATTTAGCAAACAGTTTTCTCCGTGTTGAAATCTTATCTCTTTAGCAACTACTTCAGGGAGATAAATATATAGTTATGAAGATACTGTGAGCGTCAAAATAAAGTAAATAAGTCGTAATATTTTTTTAAAGTAACATTTCTAAGTTCGGCTGAGTTCCTAACTGCATTTATGCGATGCATCAGTGTGTTTTGTGGCGACCGTAGCCTAGTGGGTAGAGTGCGTGGCCCCTAAGCTAAAGAACCGCTGTAGGCCGGGTTCAATTCCAGCTCAGACAGAAAAGTTTATTCAATTGAATTAATTTTTCTGTTCGGTCGTCACCTCTCTGCAGACAATGGCGAACCTCAGAGAGTAAAAATTGCCATGTAAAGCTTCTTGAGAACATAAGCCGTTCGGAGTCGGCATAAAACACGTAAGTCCAGTTCTCGGTCATTTGTAATCAAACATTTAATAACACGCACAACACAACTGATCAATAGAAGCCAGGTCAAAGTCCTTCCAAGGGCTGAAATGGCCAGTTTATTTTTTTTTTCAGTGTGTTTTATATTGCGTAAATCACATTTTGCTTTGTCAAAAACTGAAGTGTTGGTATGGGTTTTGTAATAATGCTGTAAGTATTTTAGAAAGCTACTTGTCCAACAGGTTGCAGAGAGTAAGAATAGGGGATAAGCGTTCGCAATTTCAATTGGTAAGCAGTGGAGTGCCCCAGGGATCTATTCTGGGTCCTCTGCTGTTTTCATTGTTTATTAATGATATTTTTCAACCTGCAGATATGCTTCTATGCATACTTATGCGGATGACATTCAGTTGCATCTTTCACGTAGAGCGGGCCTCTTTGAAGATCTAAGTGTCAGGCTAAATGAAGATCTCAACCATATTCACCAGTGGGCTATTAATTATGGTCTGCAGATAAATGCGGGTAAATCATATGCTCAACCGATCTAGCCTCAAAAATTTTTCCGGAGAATATTCCAGATCTATTTATAGGGGGCAAAAAATTTAAACTGGTCACAAATGTTGTAAGTCTTAGTTTTCACATTAGTTCAAAAATGACACGCACCGATCATGTGAATAGCATAATACGTAAAATATATAGCATTCTGAGAAGCCTTAGGATGTCTAGAGATTTGACACCCATAGAAACCAGACGTAAGCTTTTATTCGGAACATGTGTATTGCAAATTAGATTCAAGCTCTGAACATAAGCTACAAGTAGCATTCAACCACACAACTAGGTATGTTTACGGAATTCGAAAATTTCATCATCTTTCGCAGTTTAAGAATGCTATTCTCGGGAGCAGCATAATAAGTTATATTAACGCCAGAAACTGTATATTTCTCTATAAGCTAATTCATTCGAAAACTCCAAGGTACTTTTTTGATAAACTACAGTTCTGCCATTCGGCTAGAAGTCATATGCTTATAGTATCGAATTTTAAATGTATAAACTCTACTACACTCTCTTCATTAACGCCATTAGATTATGGAATACCTTACCAAATCTCTTAAAATCAATAAATGGAATTGGGAACTTTAGGCAAGCTATTTTTCCTGCTAATTTTACTTATTATAATGTAAGCTGAATAATACAGTAAAATTTATTCTTCATTTATTATATTTATTATATTGCCAGACTATCTTGAATCAGCAGATTTCGTTGCGCAAATAATTCTTCATTTAAAAACTTATATCAAACTTTGTCCAATTTTAATTTAAAAATAATGTCATTTGTAATATTTTACCCTTAAGATTATTGCTTTGTATAGTAAAAGAACTTGTTCTTATTGCACTAATATGTTGAATAAATAAATAATAATAATAATGATAATAATAAAAATATTAATAATAATAATTATAATAATGATAATAATTATAATAATGATAATAATAATAATTACAATAACAATAACAATAGTAGTAATAATAATAATAATAATAATAATAATAATAATAATAATAATAATAATAATAATAATAATAATAATAATAATAATAATAATAATAATAATAATAATAATAATAATAATAATAATAATAATAATAATAATGATAATAGTAAAAGTAATAGTAATAATAGTAATAATAATAATAATAATAATAATAATAATAATAATAATAATAATAATAATAATAATAATAATAATAATAATAATAATAATAATAATAATAATAATAATAACAATAATAATAATAATAATAATAATAATAATAATAATAATAATAATAATAATAATAATAATAATAATAATAATAATAATAATAATAACAATAATAATAATAATAATAATAATAATAATAATAATAATAATAATAATAATAAAATAATAATAATAATAATAATGATAATAATAATAATAATAATAATAATAATAATAATAATAATGATAATAATAATAAAAATAATAATAATAAAAATAATAATAATAAAAATAATAATAATAAAAATAATAATAATAAAAATAATAATAATAAAAATAATAATAATAAAAATAATAATAATAAAAATAATAAAAATAATAATAATGATAATAATAATAATCCGGCCATGGAATCGGAAGACATCATGGGGTGCTGAGCTAAAGCAACCGGACGGGTCGCCAGGTTGCGGATAGGGGAACGGCCATCAGTATGGTTAGCTGCGAATAAGGCTTGCGCCAAATTAACAGTCCTGGACAAAAGCGGGGGATGAAGCTTGCGGTTTATCTGCAACGTTACCCTGACAAGGCGAGCAGAGACCGCCTTTAAAAAAGTGTCTTCAAATCCTGCAGCGTCTGTCTCATATTGAGCGGCTTGCAGGTTGGTGTCTGACCCACAGTGGGCGGCCAAAGAAACCAACGTGCCTTTCGAGATCGTTGGCCATTAAATCTAAATGGAGAAAGTATGAACAATAATGTCGATAATCTGCCGCTGCCTGCGGATCGCCAGGGCACTTCTGGGGCCACTGCCAGAAGTGGTGGAAGTGGGAGACGTCGTACCACGGCCAGGACCTCTGATGAAATCAGAGAGTCTCAAGAAGCTGCGACGAGCAATATTTCCAATATTCTTAATTCAAATAATACAGCTGAATCCTCAACCAATTCTAATTCGGCTACAACACCTGCTCCTAGTGTTTCAAATGAGGA